>JALLOT010000085.1:12059-28274 GCA_036939595.1 Thalassiosira livingstoniorum | reverse complement strand
ACATTTACATGTCCATGTAATGAAGATACTTAAACTTTGAAATGATGGATTTTCAACACGTTTTGAATGCTCAAGAGATATTTACTACTGTTTTATGAGGTAATGATGTGGAGTCAGTTCACAAGTTGAAAAATATTTTCTTACTTTAGTTGTCATTCTACCACAAAGCAAATCTGCATATGTCAAAATATGTATTGTTAATGAAAACAGAACCATCAAGCACTTCAGTTGGTAAATTTTTGAATAAACTGTAAGACCATTTAATTTTGATGATATGAAGAAACATCAAGCAACTTGGACGTTCATTAGGCAGCACCTACATTCAAGAAGAAGTGATACTTACTGACATCCAATTCAATATTTCTTTATTTCTCAAAAACAAAATAACAACACTTGGAAATGATGCATTTCTTTGTTGATCAAAATCTACCTAGATGAAAAGAAGAGGAGCAATGTGAAAAGAAAGTTGCAAAAACTTTGATGATGGAGAAAGTGAGCTATTCAAAAGTCACTTATGATTTGATCCCCAACTTATTTATCATGACCCTTGAGGGTGCCAGAACAACTCCATTCTCAAAGGAAAATCTCTTTGCTAGTGACACAAGTGCACACTCAACAGTGCATATATCCTGAATCAATCTATTGGTAGCTCAGGCAACTACTGTTGATGAAAGGGAATTAGACACAAGCAACATGAAACTTTTCAATATGAGGCAGTCACAAAAACACAGAATACGCAATGAGGGAGTGCAACAACATACCATGCTTGCTCTGATAGAACAGTTTTTATTCCCCAATCACGTGAGGAAACCTGTACTATGTAACAATCAACAGAGGATTATGTAAGAGGCAAAATAATAGCACAGCTAAATCTTGTTGGCAACAAAAAACAACATACCATTTGATGAAAATCCTTTCTTCTTTGAGACGGCGGATTGATTGTTTCAAGGGGGGAAACAACGTGTTGGTGCCTGCAGCATCATCCCCCCCTCTTCCTAACTGCATGTGGTGTGGAAAGCTTACAAGAAAAAAGTTAGGTGCATGACAAATGGATAGATGAGCAAGAGCATCAAACTAACCTTGCAACATTAAACCAGCCACCAACATAAGGCCTTGCCGCTGCCAAGTCAGCACCAAAATAAGCTTTCAGACAGCCTTTCAAACATTAGCTGTCTCTTTGGGTGTTCTGATATGTGTAGTGGGATAAGAGTTTAAAAGAAAGTGTGAGAGGTGACAGATTGGATTGGTTCAAGCTTCAGGGTTGAACAAACATCAAACATTGGAAGAAAATGATGCTCTTGACAAAAGTCATTGCCCGACGCACATAACAATCAATCAATCAATCAAGAACTCAGTACACACAAAAATCAATCAATGACATACTTACCATGGTCCTTCCCAGTGGCGGATGTGCTGTGTTTGTTTAAGGGAGAAGCAAAACGGAGCTCAATCATTGCCATTGTTGGCTGAATTGGAGCTGGCTCTTGCAATTTTGTATCTTGGGGCAAAATTTTTGAGCTTGCGCAGTCATGTGTCAATAAACCAGCCTTACAGTACCACACTGGGAGTTGCAAGAAATGGTACTGTGAAGGTCTGGAGCTCAAGCTCCAACTAGAAGTTGTCTAACATTTGTCCCCCATTTACGATGAGGGTGCAATTTTTTTCTGGAAATGCCATTGTTAAGCCGCTGGCAAATTTTTGGCCCACTCAAAAACAATCAGCTGGAGGTCAAAAAACAGACGGTGCACAGGGAAAATCCATGTGGAGCTAAAGGAGCAAACACAGACTACTATCAAAAGGCAGGGCAAAAATTGCCCCTAATAATAGGGAATTGGAACAGCAACCCACTTCTAAGCATGCTGGTTTACAACATAGAGTTCCCTGACAGGGATGTTGAATCCTATGCCACCATCATCATTGTTGCTTAAAATGTCCTTTCCAAAATTGATGCTGATGTATTTTATTCCACTGAGATAAAGAGCATTTTTGAACACAGGCACAATGGTGATGTTGTGAATAAGGAAGACAAGTAAATTACAACCAAATACAAACAGAAGAATCTGCAGCAGACAATGGTTGGATAGGAGTTTGGAGTACAGTAGGCCAACGGTTCTTCAAAGTGGGTACCACTGAATGTATTAAAGGATTCCAAATCAGTGGATGTAGCAGATTATGTTACAGCACAAGGACTTGATGAGGGTCCAGCTTTTTTATGGTGGGTTCCCTTCATGCTAAGTACAACTGCAAAAGCATGGCATCATGATGTCTGATATCATTTCTTCCCACTATCAATTGAAGAGGCAAAGAGACTGGATGCTGAAAATGGGAACACACCTTCTGGGTAGACACCCCAGTCAAGGAGATGTACAATATCTCCATTGCCTTTGAAATACTTGAAAATGACAAGAAGTCTCCACATGGATGGACCAAATTTAGTGGCCACATCATATTTGATGTGATGATGGACTTCACTAGGAAGGCCAGATGGGTGAAGGACGGTCATAGGACCCTGACCCTGACCCTGAAACTTCAAGCTATGCCTATGCAGGTGTTGTGTCTTGCAAGTCAATCAGGATTGTGATGACCTAGGCTGCATCAAATGGAGTAGTCATATTTGCAACTGATATTTGCAATGTGTATCTTCAAGCTCCATATTTTGAGAAACACTTCATCATATGTGGACTCATATTTGGGCTTGAACACACTGGGAAAGCGGCCTTGATCAGAGAGGCTCTTTATGCTAGTAAAGTTGTGGGGAGAGACTTTTGGTATTACCTTTTGAAATGTATGAAACACCTTGGTTTTGAGTCATGCATCACTACTCAAGACAGACATGAGTAAAGGCAGTATGTCTTCCTATATCTATGAATGCATCCTGATAAGCCGCAGAGGGGAAGCAATCCTGAGGAAGGAGATTGGCCAGTAATTCCTGTTGAAGTTGAAGGAAGAATCAACTAGGCCTCTCTCTTGGCACCTTGGCAGCAAGTTAAGGCAGGTGATGCTTGAGAATGGGACAAAAGCTTGGGCCTTTGGTTCTTCATAGTATCTTCAAGCAGCTGTAAAAAATGTGGAGGACTATCTCAACTCCTTTGGAAAGAAGCTACCAGCAAGAGCACCAGGTCCATTGTTGAATGTATACAGGTCTGAGATTGATACAAGTGGTGAGGAGGCCTCCTACTGCCACTCACTGATTGGAGTACTTTGGTGAATAGTGGATCTTGGGTAAGCAGTCATAAATGTTGGAGTATCATCAATGATGTCATCCCACCTAACTCTACCTTGCCGGGGTCATCTAGATGAAGTCTTCCACATCTTTGCTTATGTAAAGAGGCACCATAATTCTAAAATGGTCTTCAATCCTATGGAACCAGAAGTAGATCAGGACTCCTTTGAGCAACAGGGTTGGAGCTTCAGCATCTATGAGAAGGTGAAGGAAGAGTTACTTCCCAGCATACCTAACCCACAAGGCACAAGGCAAAGGCTCTATTATTAGGGAGTTTGTGGGTAGTGATAATGCAGGTGATGAGGTCACTTGGTGATTGCAGATGGGTTAAGTGGTGTTCCTCAATTGTGTTCCTGTGTATTGGTTTTCAAAGAAGAAGTCAACTTGTGAGACAAACACAATTGTCAGCAAATACATGGAAATGAAGCAGGCAACAGAGTACACAAGAGGCTTATACTACAAACTTTGGATGACGGGAATCCCTGTGTATGGATCTACTCCGGTCTATGGGGAGTACCAGTTGGTACTTGCCAACATATTCCAGCCTTCTTCAACATTGAAGAAGAAGTTAAACTCCTTTGTCTATCACTTTGTTCAGGTTCAGGAAAGAGGTGCTCAGGATGAATGGAGTAAAAGGTACATCAATAAGCATGACAATATAGCTGACTTGATGACAAAGACACTGCCTTCTAGTATCAAGAGGTGGAGACTTGTGTGGCTGCTCCTCCACCACCTATAGTGGGGTGGTGGTGAATAGGGGAGTGGAGTCAGATGAAGTTCCCACCGCTTCTGTTACTGGGTATGATTTACTGTAGGCTTTGCTACAGAGGTACTGAGGTGGATTAAGGTTGGACTGAACCATTGAGTGTAGAGGTAGAGCTGATGCAGCTTTAACCACCCAACCAGGAGTTATCTTATTTCTGATTCATCTTTATATTAAATATTATTTTGTAGGCATTGATGACAATCCAAAAGCATAATTCTTAGGTATTTGGATTGAAGGAAGTTTTGAATACCTGTGTGCTAATCCTTAGGTGTACATACTTAGGGTACCTCATCATGGATTGTCTATGTTTAATCTGTAAATCTTGCATTTTTTTCAATGAATGATGCAAATGGTTTTCACTGATAATTTAACACATAAGCATCATGAATTTTTTCACATTCACATGCATTAATTGAGTTTCAAAATTATTTTCAAAATTATTGCTGATCAACTATTTTTTTGAAGATTTTTTATTTTGAAACTCAGAAAGGTTGATAAAAAATTGGTTTTAAATATTCTTCAGTTTTTTCCTCAAATATCCCACACAAAACATGTAGTTCAAAATGAGAGATTCCCTGAAAAAGATTGTAGTTTTGCTACTTGAATTAATTATTTTTTGTTTCACTTCCGTAGTAGATTGTTTGCTAGTATCTGGATTTTGGATTTGGGTTGCTTATGGGTCTCTCCTTATATTCTCCACTGTATTAGAAGGCCTTGAAGGGGACTGCTTACACATGTGGTCAATCTAACAAGGGAGTGAAATGGTTATTTTTCTTTTTTTGCAAAAAAGGATGGTAGAAAACTGATGACAAAAATATGGTATGAACAGACTTTATTTTTCTTTCTATTATCAGTTCTAGAAAGTAGTTTTGCATTATTGTAATAACATCTCACTGGATAACATCATAAGAGAACAAATTTTTTTCATACCAATGAATATCATGGATTGAAGAAAGAAAATAATATACATTGAGAAATTAATATTAAAATTGCTAGTTGACACTTTTCTTTTGAATACCTTTGAGATAAAATTGAAAATTTTGGTGTTTTCATTTGCTACTTTATGATGAACTTAAATGATTTCTTACACATGTACATGTAAACTCTGACAATGTGACTTCAAGAAAATATGTTCTAGAACAGGTTTTAAGTACTAGAACATCTAGAACTAGAACAAAACTAGAGCAACTTTTTACCATATACTTCATCTCACCCCTAATTTATGCATTTTATTGTACATTTGAGTAAAGGTGGACTAGTTTCATCATCACAGTTTGAAATAACAACACAAAAGACCACAGGGGTTCCAAAGCCTACTCAAGGCCTATTTATTGACCTGAGACATGGGCAGCAATGATTGCTGACAGCTGCTGCATACCAATAGCAAAAAATAAATTATCTTGTTTGGAATTGAATCCAAAAAAGTAGTGGCATTGAAAAAAGCTTAAAAAATATTTGTGAGCCTAGCAAGAGTGTGCTATTGGCTAAGTGATATTAGTTAATGCTTGAATTTAAACAGCATTAATCACCAATGAACTTAACTGGCATGCCACAGTGCTCATTTGATGAAGCAAATTTTTTGGAATGACTTTTTACAAGCATCCTTTTCGGGATTGTTCCAGTTCTCAATTGACTATGAGAAATCTACTTGGTAAGAAAAACTTGAGTTTTAATTTTCTGGATCCCAGACTTTTTTATGTCTTATTTAAGCCATTGCATTGGGCATGGGGAGGATCAGAGTCTTTGATTGAAATAGAAAGAGACTGCCAAATTTTTTATAATGGCAATAACCAAAGTTGCTTTTTGTGGTTCAAGGAATATCTAAAGGGTTAGCCTATACAAAAAATAGAAAATGTTTGGAACTTAGGCATTTTAAGGACTACAGTAGGGTTGCATCTATTTAAGAAGATATTCTCCTAAAGCTGACCATGGATCTAAGAGTGAACAGTCAACATTTTTGTTTTTCATAGGTTTTTGTTTACCAGGCACTTTGATGATTTTTGTTGACTCATTTTTGATATTCTAAAATTTTCTAACTGTTAAAAATGTCAAAAATATAAAAAAATATTTTTATATCACACCTGATATTGGCAATCATCACATTGAGAGGATCATAATGGAATTATTCACTTATGTGCCAAGTATTATTGTTTGGATTCTCACCATATATGGATAGGTTAACCATAGATAGCCCAAGGTGCAAGGCATAATCAAGCTGTTGTTGTGCGCACTGTAGTGGATATTATGGTGTCATATTGAAAATTTTCTTTCTAAAAGTATAAGTTTTCATGTAAGGTATATCCATACAAAATCTGGGAGTAGCAACTCCTACCACCCACATGATCAAGTTGGTGAATCATACCTAAAAATCTATTTTTATTTTCTTTTAATGGTAGTGGTGTTGTCCATGACAGTGATGGATAAGGAGAAGGCTGCTTCAAAATGAGTTCACCAACTCTCTTTGGAGATGCATGGGCATAGATGTCTGTTGTGTTTGGCCAAAAAAATTAGTTCAGAATGATAGTCCTTCCAAAGTTAGATTGAGGTAGTTGGCAGCTCCTGTAAACTTAGAGATTGATGGTTGATGTACTATTACTATGCCAAGAGTGCTTAATTTTTTTCATGTGGGAACAAGTTCAATATATTTTCTAAAAAGTGTGGTACTTTCACTGGTTATCAAGTATTTATTGTGACACCTTACACTGACCAAGGTCTAAAAATAGCTCCTGTGAGCATTCAACTGATACTAGCTTGATAAGTTTTTTCTACTTGTATCAGGTCATGTGCTTATTGATCACAGGTTTTGGTTTTGGATGGACAAGGCTTAATTTTTGCTTTGGTACATATTATGTTGCACGAGGTTACCATTTTCGCATTTGTACAAGCAAGAGAAAGCTCCTTATCAAGATTTTTGTGGTAAAAAATTTAGTTTATTTTTCTTTCAATTGTTTCAACAAAGCTTGTTTCTGTGGTTCCACCTCATTTCTTTCTGGAATGACTGCTGGCAGATATTTGTTATGTTTATGTCACCAATAAATCATGCCATGGCTTTGAAAATGAAGCAACACCTCCTAAATATTATGTCCACCTTCTTTTCCCATTATTTTAGAAAGATCAAACTAGTCAAAGCCCTCAAAGAGGATGCTTGCATCCAGTAACAAAAGATTTGTCTGTTGTTTGTAGAAAATGAACAAGGGTAGCACAGTTTTTACAATGTAGAGCAAGGTGATAATGATACCATTCAAGAAATTATCACCAACGGCTTCTTGTATACTTCAAGCATGGCATCAAATTGGATGAAACTTGGGGTGTACTCTAAGCAAGGCTCATTCTTGTTCATCCAAAACAGATTATGAAGCCACAATAGCATTACTTAGTAGGAGTAGTAAGTGTGGTACATACAATACAGCACAAAACACTGTTTTGTGCTGTATTCAAAACACAAACTTTCTAAACTTGAGAGGTCTCAGATGGGCAGCATCTGCAATCTGAACAACTTTGATTCTGGAAAGAAGCCTGGATATTTCCTATCCTAGCCCCCATAATCCATATCTATTCAAGCGATGGGCATCAATTCGCCGAAAAAGATTCACTCATTTAGGAATTCAATACACTAGAATCAAATCAATATTAAATAAGCTGTTTTTGAATTTTAAAAGGTATCAAAGTACATTAGTATACTTATGTACAGAGTAATGATAATATTATTATATTATTATGCCATGCGCGCGATACGATAATAAGAGGGCTTACGTACTCATGTATGGGGTGTATGTTACGATTTATTACGACTTAATAAAAATAGCCGATATTGTCTCATATTTTTAAAATCAAATTATTTTGATTCATTAACTTGCTGGTGTACAGCTAGATTGATCAAGATTCGAGATCCCTACTTACCTGACATTGAGTGAAAGATCCAACGGCACATCATAAGTAGCAATATGGTATTGTACCCTATGGTACCATAATAATATTATGGGATACTTATATATGGTATTGTACCTACCATAAGGTACTAGTATCATATAAGTAGGAGTACATAGGTAGGTAGGTATTGTACCGGACCAGATAGACACCTACCGACCATCCAGACCTATCCAGACTACAATGTGCTACAATACAGATTGAACATCACAAAGTCGCCCAACAACAGCATGCTCCTTGCTCCTTTGGGAGGTGCTGAATGCTATTGGCTTCCCCATGATGTTATCAGATAGCTCAAAGTATGGTAGAGGCACCCAGTGCAATCGAAACACCAATGTGCCAACATATTGATAAGCAGTAAGTTGGTACAACTGTACCTTATGGAAGTTCCATCATCATGCCATTTTCTAATCAAATGCATTGTGTACAACCTATAACTTCGTCTCTGTACTCCATGCTGCTCTATCGAAGCAACTGAGTAGTGCCCAATAGCTTATAGTTTGGTTTCATACTTTTGATTTTGACACGAAATTGCTGCGGAGGGAACATCTTCTGAAATAAAGGAGAGGTGCTCAATTAAAGCAGGGGAAATCCTCATTCTAGAGGTTTTTGATCTGTGGCAACCAAAAGTCTAGTCAAGATGGCAGAAATTTACTACAATGAGGGCGACAGCTCAAGTAAACCTGTCAAGATCAGAGGCCATTCTAGCGGATATCAATCTCATCTTCCACTGAAAGAGATTCAAATTCAGCGACGAACGACTCAACAGTCTACGCTATCCACGAAGCAGTGCCTTGGCAACAACAATCGTGACAACAAGCATGGGCAAAATGAAATGCCGTCGTCGTTATTTTTTGATGAAAATATCAGCCCTCTACTTTCTGATCAAGAGAAAAAGTCTTCATTCGGATCTGACAGTGATGATGCATCGGATTGGTTCAATATTGAGATGGAGCTTGATCATATCATTGCGAGAAATGAAACAACAGCAAAAGAGCTTTCCAGAGCAGGTGCCCAAGCAAGCACAAATAAACCCACTCCAACGACTCCAACAGTTCAGCTGCCAAGTAATCCAGCTCCGATTGCTCTAAACCCAGTGCCAATAGTTGCTGCCCTGCCGAGAGGTATGGCAATGAAAGTTTTACACCGAAAGATGCCGACTCTTTACGAGGTGGAAAGCATTGATTCAGATGATGCTTCTATATCAATTGATACGAAAATCGTTGATTCCTGTGATGCATCAGTTTCAATCGACAGAAATCGAATCGATTCCTATGATGCATCTGTTTCAATTGATACAAAAATACTTGATTCAGAGGATGCCTCAGACGCAAAGACGGCAGAGGCCGAAGATGTGAAGAATTCCTTCTCTTTACAGAGCACCATCGACGATGACACAATCCAACAGCAAAGGAGCGGGGTTGAGGAATCACGCTCGATAGAATCTATCCAGTGCGCAGAGGAGGAAAAAAAGATTACTGCAGTTTCAATTGAAGATACGAGGGATGACGATGACCTAATCCAAGCACAGAGGAGTGACATCCTGGAAACCACGTCTTCGTGCGCAGACGCAGGTTCCTCTACACACCAAGGAGATGACACAGACTCAAATTCAAATCAGCTGCAACAAAAGAATGATGAATCACTTCTCGTAGAGTCAAAGTCGTCCACCAGCAAGCATTCTTCAAGTAGAGATCTCGACAAAGCCAACGCCGAGGCAGAGTACCAAACCCAGAAGCTTGATGAACAAATGGCATCTACTCAAAAATATATTTCAGATGTGATGGCCATGAGAAAAGTGCAAGCCAGACTGGAGGAGGACATGAAGAAAGAGATGGCCGAGATCCAGAACGAGATTCAAACCCTATCCAAGTCTACGCAACAGCTAAATACATCCAAGCTACGACTGATTGAAGAGGAAAGAAATATAAACAAACTGCGTGACGAGCACGAAAAGCAGCGTCTTGTTCTAGAAAAAGAGAAGGAGAACCTACAGGTCAGCATGAAGAAAGTTGCAGACGAAAAGTTGCAGATCGAGAAGACTAAGAAATCATTCCTTGACGAAGAAAAGGAGATTGAAAGACTTCGTGAGGTATATGACCAGCAACGCCTGAATCTGGAAGATGAAAAGCAGCAGTTAAGCGAGGCAATGATAGAGGGAGAGGAGAAGGAAGTAAAGACACTCAGAAGTGAGCGCGAGAAAAAGCTTTGGCTTCTGGAGCGAGAAAAGCAACAGATCAACGACGCTATTCTGGAGGATGAGATTGAGATGGTGAGAATAAGAGAAGATCACGAAAGGAAGGTCAAGGCTTTGGAAGAAGAGAAAGAGAAATTGCAGTCTCTCATGGAGAATATCGCAGAAGAAACAGCAGAGACGAAAGAAACAGCGCGAAGGATAGAATCAGAGTTCGAAGAAGAAATCAGAGCACGCAAAGACGAGATTGCGCAAATGGAAGAAGAGTACGAAGATGAATTGAGGATGTTGGAGGACGAGAGAGACAGGATAAGCCAAGAGATCGAAGAGGGAGAAAAAGAAATAGAGGAGACTAGACGAAAGATGGAAGAATCATTGCAATCTATGTATGACTACAAAGAGAGTATGGAGAATGAGCTCACGACACAAATTGAGGCCGTGAGCCAATCAACAAAAGAAAGCAAAAGAGAGTTACAGAAAGGTGATGCTTGAGCATTTGTGATGAATAGTATTGATTGCTCGTATGCTCTACTTCCTGTCTGTTCATCTCATTTTTTCTTTTACTGCCCTACTTATGATTGCAGAGCTTGTCACAGCAAAATTTTCAAAGGCCAAAAATGACATTAGGACAATTCATAAAGAGTGCAAGAAATCAATGAAATGTGTCAGTGTGGATACCCTTGCCAATGTAGGGGAATTCTCGAAAGTTGCCATCCAAGCACTACTTGAACCGTTTCAAGATGAGGTACTAATCAAGACTGCCGTGCACAAAAAATAAGCAAAGATACGTTAAGACAGAGAAGAGAGGGAGAAGGAGCAAAGGACAAGGTGAACGGAAATTCAATCACTGTTATCAATAACTTGTACAGAAAATCTCTTTGCAGATAATGATTATGATGCAGTCAAGTATCGTTGTTGTAAATCATTTTGCCAAAGAAATAAACTATATATTCATTATTTTATTATTAAAAGCGCAAATGGATGAAAAATCAAAGTTCATGTAGTGACAATTTGTGTGGTACCGGTGTAACTCGTCGATGGTCATCGTTTGTGGAATCTATCAGCATTTGGCCTCTTTTAAGAGCATTTTGTTGAGTGTTCTCCAACTGAAGAAGTTACATGTTTAGAAATCAGTTTCTTTTCAAGTCTGGTAAGATTGATTGACGGGAATGTATGTTTTATAAATCTACCTAAAGGATTTATCTATAATGTTGCATGAGTGTTATGTGCTGTGATAGTATTTAGAATTTTAAAGCTACCGAAACAAAGCGATACATGAGACAGGAGACTTACAACTCCTATCATATTACAGTGTTATCTAACAATTTCATTGTGACTTGTATAGGTAGAACACTAAAAAAATCCAAACGAATGGAGTTTCTACGTTAGATTTGGGTTGAATAATAACCACCAAAGCCCTTCTGCTTCTACACAAAATATTATTTGCATTAAGATCAAATCTAGTAAAATACGATGATAATGTTGCTACTAAATGCATTTAAATTTATTCTGCACCATTGAAATCCATGTCATAATTCCTTGTTTTTTGGCTGCATCAACCAGTCTCTTCCATAATAAAAGGACAAGGCATAAATAATACATCCCGACACATTAAACATTTGGTAGCATCATGCCTCACCAACTCCCCATTGGTCCTTCTCATTTTACTCTTGACCACCCATGACTCATTTGCATATTTCGGCCCACTTCCTCCACATGGTATACAAAATTTTGATAACCACGAGGGTTGATTCATTGCAATACCGAACAGCGCTAGTTTGAGTAAACCCAATTCAATAAAGTCATCATTTTGGCGATCATCCAAGTGCTTAGTAGATTCAACATCCACTTCATCGAGTTTCGTTTTTTGCATCTCAGATTCACCTTCTAATCTAGCCTCCTTCCAAAGGAGAGCTACAATATCTTGTATTCTATTGGGATTGTTGTCGTTGAGGAGACCGAGTGCATCTAATACTGCAATTAACTGTGTGGTGTGCATTCCGCATAACACAAAGCAGGACAACAAGTGGCATTCAGAACAAAAAGTGACTTAATCAAGGAACCAATGTAAAATTGTGTCAAGTTATCTTACCCGCGTCTTGCTAATGAGGATCCTGTCCGTAACTTCCATTGGTGGCGCAAGATTCATTACAGTGGCATCGGCTAAGGAAAAAGAACAAGTGGATAAATGGATGACAACAGGTAAGTATAGTGACGATGGATAGAAATTTCGCAAACTGTTAGCCCCATCCAAATCCCGTGCCAACAAGAACAAAGTAGAAACAACAACACAAGATCCGACACAACAGCCTGCACCAGAGCATAAATTAGAGCCTCCACCATAGCCAGCATCAAAGCCTACCACGCCAATCTCAACAAACAAACTCAAACTTCACTACAACCCACAAACTCACTCATTGTAACCCCACTCGGAGCACTCCCAAGCACAACCAGCCCCAAAACTCCCAAATAGACATTCTTATGACTCGGCAACGTATTCGGTATGGGCCTTCTCCCAATCGCCCGTTCTTCCAATCGTTTGGAGGCTGTCAATAATTGCTCTGCTGCCATTGATGGATCAATGGTTCGCGATTTGAGTTCTTGGGCGATCCGCCGGAGATCGTGTGTGTAGAGTGTGGTGAATACTGACAACTCTTCACTCTCTTTAGAGCCACTTGACTGCACTCCCAACTGTGTCTCGTTCCCTTCATTTGCCATTTTGATCTTGTCAACTCCACTCTTGTCAAACCACAACCTTAACAAATTGCACAACCCCTCCCCGCGTCGTTTCAAACTCCTAAAATTGGGATTACACACCACTTCCCTTCCTAAGCTCACTGGAACTGCCAATAGTTTATTCCCCTGGGGCAAGGCCCTTCGATGTGCCGATACTAGATAGTGCGAGGCAATGGTGAAGAAAGACGACGGGGGTAGGCGCGACCAGAAGCCTTCGACGGGAGTGGCTTTTAGGTCTAATTGGCGGAGGAGTAGGTCGGTTGTGTATTCGTGTCCTGGATACACTAACGTTTGTGTCGATTGCGTGCTCTGTGGGCTTTGCATTGTGGTGTTTCCTCTCCAAGGACCCAAGGCCCTTCCAAGAACCTCCGCAAAACATCTCTCTATACTCAATGTCCCCGCACCCGGTCGGAATTTACTCCCGCCATGCTTCCCATTCAACTTCTTTGGATTTTTGATAAAGTTGTCATTTGCCTTTTCTAGATCGGCTTCGAAGGGTACTCCACCTCCACCACTGAAGATGGCATCACCTGTGAACAAATGTGATTGCAGTGCCGCTGCTGACAATTCCATGCTGGGAATTCCAGGAGCCACTCGATTTCGAAGTGCATACACCGCACTTCCCCGAGTATGACTTGGTACACCTATTACTTCAATGCTGATGAGTGCATTCATGTCATTTACAATCATGTCATTCACGCTATTTTCAATTGAGCCCGTAGTAGTCAGTGAAGCGCATGGAAGAGGTACAAAGCACCCATTCTTGACAAACAAGTTGCAATGAGGGACTTGTTCTGCTGCTCCTCCGACGATTAGGAGGTTGGCTGGTGCATTTTGATAAACGTTTTCTTCCCTCTTACTGCCATTCCCTGCACTTCCACCACCACTGATGACAAGGGACGGAGCACCACCCTCACCACGCAATTTCTTCAATTGAGCCACCAAATCTTTGATCCCCGCAGTGTGATCATGATGCCTGTGCGTGCATAAGATGGCGTGCAGTTCAATCCCTACCCCAGAAGTATCAGTGCCACCATTGCTGGTACTCATTGGGTAATCACGAGCATAAAATTGAGCATAAATACAATCCAAATACGCCATGATTTTATCTGACTCTCCGCAATCCACTAGAACTCCTAGAATGGGCAACCCACTACCTCCACCACCGCCTGCCCCATGCCGGTCACTTCCACGAGGACTGGTGCCACCCCTTTTGGGAGGACAACAAACAATCAAATACGCCAAATTGTCCATAAACTGCGGAATCGGATGAATGTACACCCGTCCCTCCACCACCGTAATACGCTGATGAATGACATCCGAATGGCCAGCCATGCCAAGCTGCTCCAATCGCTTTTGAGCTGCATGGATCGCAAACTTATTGGTTGTTTCTGGTGCAGCCTTAGCATCACTTTTACCTTCTTTGCCACCCTTGTCAGTACCACTGGTTTTGCTCTTGCCACCCCACTTCATGATGCTGACATGACCCCACCGTGCTACATCCCATCGATATAAAAATTCCACTAGCCAAAAACCGCGTTTGACGAATGGACCCAATATCATTCCCACTACTAGCTGGGGAAAGGATAGTAACAGCGTGACAAAGGAGGAGAGGACAATAAAGAATAAAATGACGAGGGAGAGTGGTGTCATTAGACAGGGTGAATGGCGAAATTCTCGGAGTTGCATTGACCATGTTAGAGGGGTGGTGAATATTTTGGTGAGTATGGAACAGCAGGAGGAGGGGGGTTTGGAGGTGTAGTAAGCAGGTTCTGATGGGTCCAATGTATCCGATGACGAGGGTGGCGTAAATGTCGATGAGCCATTGATGTTTTGATCGATAGAGTTGGGAGTTGTATTTGAAGATAAATTAGATGAGTCGTTTGAGATTTCTTTGCCAATTTTGGAAGATGAAGCCAGCTCAATAGAAGTTCGTTTGACACTTTCTTCATTTTCCTTATTCTCGCGACTTTTCGATTTTGATAATTTTGCATCGTTGGGTGAATTTTGGTCATTGGTGGGTTTGGATGGAGTGACTGGTTGCGATGATTTGGAGGGAGAAGGTTCGAATAAATCTTTGGAAAAAGCTACTTCATCGTCTGCCATTTCTTCATCAAAGGGACTATCGCATTTGGAACTGTTGGACTTATTTGATTTAGTTGCCTTATTTGATTTCTTTGAATTCCTACTTCGAGACGAAAAGGAAGACATTGTTGATACTACCGGTATTGAGCGAGGTTGTGATTGCTGAGCTGGAATGGCTGGTTGAGGTGGTGTTGGTGGCGCCGGTGGCATTGTTGTTTTTGTTGGCTGTGACGGCTGTGTTTGTTGACTTGGCTGTGCTGTTGTGGGAGGTGGAGACGAAGACTCGTTTTTGTTGTTGCTGACACCATTGATGCTGCTTTTATTCCCATCATTTCCGCCACTGTTATCATCATTTCTTTCATCGCCGTCACTGCCTCCGCCGCCATTGGCACCTTCATCGCCACCACTCAAGCCCATACACATTAATGAAGACAAAGACAGGTCTACACCAATGCCCTCTTCTCCACTGTTTGTGTTTAGAGTCACTTCCATCGTTCAATTGTTCCTTCGTTATTCGTTCTGCGGGTGTGATCTTCGGCTGAGTGATGAGTTTGGGATGGCGAACCAAATTTTGTCCTTTGGTAGAAATTAAATGAAGCTATGGTATGGTATGAAAATAATGACAATGCACTGTTTGGTTCTGATTTATTGTGTGCTTTGTGATGATTAGGTTGCACCTATTTTGTGTTGTCATTGGAAACTATGTCCGCACATTAAATTTTTTGGTGAGTGAATTTTTTGTGAGAGGTGAACGAGACAAGTTGTTAGTAGTAGTAATATTGTATGGTATTGTACTATACCATAATAGTAGGGTACTTATGGTACTACTTATGCTACCTTTATTCTAGTACGAGTACATTAGAGTACATACGTACTACCTACTACTCCTACCTACCAACTCTCTAGGACTAGGTCGATTCCTACCAGACTGAATCCTACCAGATTTCATACAGGACATTTNTTTTTAATCGCCAAAATTTAATAAAATTTTTGGATATTAAATTCATACCCAAAATTTACTCCTTATTTCATAGAAAAAAATAATAACATTCATATGTCAAACATTTCATTGGCTTTTCCACACCAAAGGCTCTCAAAAGTTTAGGCATAGTGGTAAACACCCTTCCCTGGGTGCAGAAAGAACCTTTTGGACCCGGGTTGGATTTTAGCACATAGCGCGCCAAGCTCCTATTGCATGGATTAGCGTGATGACGTAATTTCATTTTTTTAGCTGTAACCAAAAAGCTGATTTTACAAACCCTAACCCTACTTGAAGTTTTGCTC
>JALLOT010000085.1:0-12054 GCA_036939595.1 Thalassiosira livingstoniorum | reverse complement strand
TTAGGGTTAGGGTTATTTTTTCGGGTGTTGATTCAGAGTGAAGCTTGTAGTTGTGTTTTATGTGTTCCCAGTGAATTTATGTGTGAGAACTTGATCAAGCTTCATATTCAACAAGAACCTGTTCCAGCTTTGCCTTTGCCATTTTCATTACAAAAAGATGAAAGGTTCACTCAATGGTATCACCATTTCAAAAGATGAAGATAGGATTAGCTACAAGGAAAATATTGATAATGAAAATGATAATGGTGTGGCAACAATGGACAATGTTGCTGTAGTAGATGTTGGGATTGCTGAAGATGATGTGATAGTTGATATATCAACCCAGGTGAAACCCCTTGATAAAAAAAATTTTGGAAATATGCTTGAATACATCAAACATACTAACTGAATTGCAGTAGGAATGTGTGGTTCATTGTGGGTGGCATGTTGATCAATCTAAAAAAGATGTATATGGAAAAATAATGTAATGGAATGATGTTATATTCTACAAACAACCCAGCACCAACATCTTGGCTGATATGAGTGCAAAGATTCCAGCTGTTGATAATGTAGTGCAGACATCAAAGAAGAGACTCAAAGGAAGGAGAGAGAGAGATTTTTCAAAAATCACAACCAACAAAAGGACCAAGAATCCAAAATGGTTTCAATAAGTTAACAGCTGATGGGAAGCTTACCATAAGATAATTTCAAAGTCGGGCCCTTCTAAGTGTGAATTTTGTGCAGAGAGAAGAAAACTTGGCATGAAGCAATTTCCAAAGCAAATGGACTAAAATCCAAATGGATGTAATATGATCTATCAGATTCAATTCAAAGCAGAACTGTGATCTCAACAATCAATACTTCAAAAAATATTAAAGTTCAAACAAGGAATGAAAATGTTGTTGGATTACATCTAACTAGTTTTGGGTGTGTATATATCTGATTTCCAAGGAAGGAAGGGTTCCTATTCCATTGCCAATTTTCTTTTTCAAATTTCATTCAATTAATACTTTGGCACTTATGATACAGATGCACTATTTGTGTAATGGATTTGACATGATGCAATTGTTAGATCACTGTGGTGGAATGAGTAAATTTGCCTGTACAACCATACTATGAGCAGTAATTTTTTTGAGTTGGATCATTATTTGCTTTCTCAAGAATTTTGATTGAGTAAAATCAAATAGAATCATTGAGAGAAACTTGAATACTAATTATTTCATTCTTTTCTTAGAGCCCTATCATTGAAACAGATATAGCCTTCATTGTCCTATTTCGGAAAGCATTGTGTGTTGCTTCTATCTTAAAACATTACTGTATTTGTTCTCCATTGAACCTCACTGGTTTCCAATTACCACATTCAAACCCCTGCAATTTTTTAAAGTTCTGCAAACTCTTTGCTGCACCTCCCTTTGTGGATTCTAAAAATATGAGTTGACCTTCCTTGAAAATTCTTCCATCCAAACAGAGACTGCCACAAATCCACCTTGGCAAACATAAGAAGTAGTCCCATTGCTTGGGATCACAGATAAGTCAGCACATTAACTGGTCAACAATATTCAGCATGACAGAATGTTTGAGAGAGTTTAAGCAGTATTTTAGCTGACTCAGCAATAAGATCAGTCTCATTCTTGATCCATGTCATTTTCTTCCTGAGGAACACACTTACATTTTCTCCAAAATGCAATGGACAATACACATGAAACTCATGACCCAGAATGTCAATCAGAGACAATAAACTAACACCAACTACTAAATGGATGGGTCCAAGGTCTTTCATGTCCTCAATCTTCTTGAACTTCTTACTACAGACAAGAGCTCTAGAAATAATGCCTGGGAGAATTTTTTTGCTGCATCTGCAAAATCTCATCTCAGTCTTAACTAATTGGATCCATCCCATTACCTCATCAATCACACCATTGATCTTATCTTCCATGTGAACCTTACTATTCAATACATGGAATTGACATAGATGGCCATTTCCCACATCCTTGTTGTCCAATATCTGATTTTTCAGCAGACAACACAACCCAGATAATTGAATGCAAAGCCAATGCTTCAGATCATAGTTTTTGATCAAGCAAGAAAATGCTTGACAGACAATAGTCATTGTATTACACTGATCAGTAACAAAAACAAAAACAGAAATGGACTCATACTGATGCCTAGTTAAGATGTTCTTCATTGTGAATGTAATAACTTGATCAATTAATGTTGAGTTAAAATCCTGAGTATACAACTGGTGTACTTTGCAATCAGTTAAATTTAAAACTTTACAGCAAGAGAAAAAAATAATATTACATTGGGACTCGTCACTGATTCATCAGTATGCTCAGTGCACTTGCATGCATATCCATCAAATCCAGAATCTTTTGGTATAAGGAATAAACCATTTGCTATTCCTTCACAAGGTTTTGTTTTGAAACATCTTTTGGGGTGATACAGCTCCATGTTTTCAAATGTTTCAATCAATTGCATAGGTCTAAAGATATATATGCAAAGAAAACAAATGTATGAATTCCTCCTTCCTTCTTTCCTGTCCATCATGGCTCTTAAATACTTTTCAATCATAAAAAAGGACAGAACAGTAAATATTGTTGCCTGGAAATCCAGTTTTTTTTGTTTTTCAGCATCATTGTTATCAAACACTTTCTTTGGAATAGGAATGATACCATGGAATGTGTATTCACCTTTTCTATAATTTAGACTTTCATAATGTCTTTTTGCTAACTTTTTATATAAAGCAAGGGATACAGTTGGCCAGATAGGGATGTCATCCTTCATTTTCAATTACTCCCATCATGATTTCTGGGTATTGACATTAATTGTTGAGCAATAAATAGCACCATACAGATCAGTTCCTTGGCAGAACTAAGTAGATAGAAACTCGGTGAGATTACATAGTGCTTCCATTGCTCTCTTTTTTGTATGTTGTGGTAACATGACAAACTGTAGCTTGACATTTCCAAAATGATTGCAATGTTTGTACCTATTGCTATAACTTTGTTTACTAGCAGTAGCAGGAGATTGTAATAGAAAACAATATCAAAGTCAGTACAATCCATCATTTCATGAAAGTAAACCAATGATCAAATATGCTAGATACTTACCTTAATTTGATTGGAAATTTCCTGAATGGATACTCTTTTTATGAAAGCAATCAAAATTTGCTGCTTCTGTATGCAAATTTTTTTTGTGAGGGAAAGTTTTGAACCAGAGGAAAAATCATTCCATCATTGACCTCCAGCAAGTGTTCACCATGGTACACAATGGTTATCTCCAAGTGGGACATGAATTCCATATTTTTTCATGAACTAACGCAGAGTGTAAAATGTAAGTTTTGTTCAAATTTTTATCCGATCTGCAGCATAAACTGCAAAACATTTCAACAGTTTTTTTGCCCTTGAATTGCGTGAAGTGCCTGTCTGTAGTTCTTGATAGAGAGTTTCTTATAAAACAAGTGATGAAATTAACAAACATTGTGATTTACCTTTTATCTACAAACTTATTTTAAATTTTGTTAATCCAAATAAAAAATCTTCAGTGGTGGGATTAGTAAAATCCTAAAAGTAGAGATTGTCTTCCAGCTGTCCAAACATCAACTAATTGTGGAGTGTCCTCTGAGGTTATTGACATTTTTGTTACTTTCTCTCTTCCTTTTGATGACTCTCTGGCCTTTGTGTCTTGATCTAATTGTTTTTTAAATTTCTTTTTCTATTTTTTGAAATGCTCACTAGAAGGTTCATAATAGCTGACATCAATTGATGGCATGTCTTCAGTATCCTTGTTGTTGTTTGGTTGAAATTCACTCTTGTTGTCAATTTTCACACTTCCATCATCCATACAAAAGTCCATAAAATGATTCTCCAATTAGTCTGCGTCAATTGAATTATCCCAATCCCAAATTATGTAAACAGATTTACTGTGCTGGCTTGGATCTTTTCCATGCAGCACAAATTATATATCTGATATTCCTTTGGGATTTTGCCAGTTTCCACCTCAATCTTCTATCATTCTGACATCATGAATAGGGTTCTCTTTTTGTCCTTGATCTAAATCATGAAAAACAAGGATGATAATATAATGTTTTTTATAGTCATGGTATTTTAAAACAATAAATAAAAAGACTCTCTCAAGACTGTACAGATACATAAATGCACAACCCTTTTTTTCAACAAGTGATAAATCTTGGCATTGACATCATGTTGGTAAATTTTTATGGTTCAGTCTTGTCTGATCTCCTTTTGGAGATGCAGAATAATATTGATTTAGTGAGGTGACCAACAAGCTTTTTTTTGGAAATAATGTTGTCCCCCAAATCATAGCAGAAGGCCCTGGTTGTGGTTTTCCTATGTTTTTCAACTCTGTCAGCTTTGGATAGATGCTTTTTATCTTTGTAGGAGTAAGTGATCCAGTTCAGTTAAGAGCTGAGAGGAATAAGATGTCTCAGAACATTTGAATTAGTTTTAATAGTAACCACAGTTTCAGTCAGCAATTTGTGCTTCCTCTTCCTCTGTAGTGGACTTGGACTATTTTCCCCTCTCATTCTCTGTGTTGTTTTTTGCACAATTTGAAGTGATTATGATGATAGATAATACCAGTATCACCTGAGAATATTGGCTGTACTAACAGAGACATCACTGATATTTTGGAGTCTGAGAAAAATTGCACACTCGATTCAGCATTCTATTCAAGAAATTTTGTCTTCCATTGATGAAATCAGAGAGAGACCAGTTTGTTTTACAAAAATACAAAATAAGTAACAAGAGGTGAGAAATGATTTGACATAGAAGAAAATCAAAAACAAAATTTTTTAGGGGACTCTGTTTATTCATTGGTGGGGGCAGTTTTTGGGCCTCTATTCTGTCTGGTAAATATTGGTCATCTGTTTTAAACAATCCATCAGGAAAGAAGTTCAAACAAAACAAAATCCAACCATCCATTTCAATATTTATAAGAGATCCAGTCATCTTTTTCAATTTTAGAAGATATACAAAGAGCTATGTGAGTACATAAATTATTTTAGAGTGTGAATTTAAAATCTAAATGTTCATCAAATTTAAACTTACATAGACATTGCTAAACACACATTTCTGTTAAATTTGTTGGTTATTTTGTAAAACAATTATTGCATCAATTGCATTCATTTTTCATCATTCACATTAATTGAGAGCAGTGACAGTGTGACAGTGGTATTGAGCATTTTTTCAAATTTTTGACAACAGTTGTTGAATAGCAATCATTTACAATAGTAGTGCTGTCATATTTGATTGGTGCAATGGTGTGAATGTTAATTGATGATAATCAAATTTTTTGATGGTAGTGGAGTTGATGAGTTGATTACATTCATTGACAGAATTGGTTTCAATTGCATTGTTGGTGGGGGTAGCAATAATTGGATCTGAGTAGTGGTTTATGATGAGGTGAATGGACATTGGACATCAACAAGAATCATGTCATCATTTGTTGGTGACATTGATTTAATTTGGTTGTATTGTTGATTGTGTTTGGTCATGGCATTGTTGATTATTGTTGATGAGAATGTTGGATTTATTGAGTGACATTGTTATGAAACACAGACACATTGACATTGACAACAATATGCACAATGACAATTGATTCCATCATTGACAGTGTTTGCAAAGATAGCTTGGTGGTGAAGAAATGTGCCACCAAAGAATAACAGTTGTTGCAATAGCAGTGGCAATTAATATTATAAATGAAAAATTGGTAGAAACTGTTAGCCACTCTTACCTGTTGGGATGTGTTACTGATGAAGGGATATGGGGGTATGATGATGTCACTGTGGAAGAGTGTTTTGTTGAAGGAAATTTCAACATGAATTGCAATGGTATCTGCCATGGATGTTTTACTTCTAAATAAGTATGTTAAAAATGGTTGTAGACCGTTGTGTGGATAATTGAGGTATTTGGATGAAGAAACTATGTTTTGTAGGAAAAAAAGAATGACAATAAATATTATGTATAGTATTTGGCAACATAATTTGTATTTGAACATTTTAATTATTTGAAACTCTTTTAGCAAGCCTATATGAAATCCCATAGTATTCAACCCAGTAGAAATAAACTGACACAAGCATAAGCTCATATAAGCACAATAGTACAACCTACTATAAATAAAATAATAATCTATCTTAATCAAGATAGGTATTTGTATTTGTCAATGCTCTATTTATTCCTACTTGTTTAACTATCTATCTATTTTTATTATTTCTATTGTAGAAAGGAGTACTTACAACAATACTTGTAATATCACAGAGAACTATAAGGATGAGATTTTTTGTTGTCAAAATGTGATTATTAGATGCTGTTGTCATCATATTTCTACCCAGTTGGGGCCATAATTGCACCCACCAGATACAGGAAAGGCATCAGTGGTGACAAAACCTTTGGCCAATAATACTAATAGTCTCATCCTACCCAAAGAATATTTATGAAACCATTTTATGTATTTGTTAAAATTTTTGAAAATTCCACTGTCTTCCTCATCAACTTGAGGAGAACAATCAATGACAACAATGTCTTTGCAATGCAACAATGACACTTGCTGTCAAGAACATTACCCTTCTTTCACCCCTCACATCATCCACAATCAAGTTCCCATAAATTACTATCAACCAATAGCAATATTAATTCAATCATGTTCTTTCCACAATGACTCTTTTAAAAGATCAAAAATAACAACATCATCACCAATGAATTATTTCCAACAAAACAACAATCTCATACATCATCACATCATAAAGCCTACCCAATTTATCACCACATTCAACTCCCACCAATGAACCACACATATTGTTTTACATCATACAATCTTTCCACTCAAGGTAACTCAATCAGTCCCATCCTCTACATCCAAGCAACGCCCCCCACCTCCATTCAACCCTCCCACACAACCCATTTCCATCCTGGGCTGCCCCCTCTACCTCATTCACTGTTTTAACCAAGGAAAACCACAATTGGGTAACCCCCACTCTCCAACTTTCCATACCTTTGTCTCTCTTCCACCACAAATTACCTCAACCTCAACTCAAGGGAATCCCCAAGAATCCAGCTGCTCATTGTTGTCTTCTTTGTCTGTTTTGTCCACTTCATCAATCACTACTGTCAGCAATCTTCCCAAGTTGGCCTCTTTCTTCTCTGATCCATATCTCCCTAGCCTAATACCAACTTCTTCACCGGATTCATCATTCACTTCTATACCCACCCTCCAAAATACTGTTTTACTGGGAGATTCAGAATCAGAATCAAAACTTTACTATGGATGATGACAAATTAGTTGCTTCTATTATAAGGGAGAGTGAAGACAGGAACAAAACACTGAGGACAAAACATCTCACAGTGAGGATAGCAATGGAACCCGACCCAACACCCCCAACACCCCCACTGGATACCAAGGAGATGGATTATGGATATCAACCAACAGGATGAGATTGATGACAAAATTGTCTCCATTAGTGACAATTTTTACAGTTTTTGGAAGGTGCTAAGTGCTAAACATAAGGCATTCTTCACAATGTTAAAAATAATCCAGGATATCAAGACAAATAAAACTCATCAGTCTATGTAATGTTATACTCACAACTCATCCCTCCTTGCAAATCAGCCACATCTTCTCAAACTTGTACCAAGAATAATAGGCCCCTGTCAACAACCCCAAACACCCCAAAAAGTCCATAGTATTACATCTCTAATGAGACAACCAAAACAAAAGATGGGATTTCCGTGAGTACAGAAGGATTCCACCTAGTACTTGGAAAATGAAACAATCCCATCTCAAGTTTCATTGCAAATCAACAGCTCATTGAATAAGAATTTAATGATGAACACAACAAACAACAACAATATTGGGCAGGAGTTAAAGACAGGGATGAAAAACATCAAGTGATATGCCAATGTGAAGCCCTAGAGGTGTTCCAAGAAATCATCACCATAATGGGATACAAATCAAAGTTCAAAATTAACATTGAGAAAGGATAAACCCAGTCAACATTGATTAACATGAATTTCTTATGAGTGGCATGGGTCTGGCTCAAAAGGATTGTAAAAGATCTTACAGTAACTACATACATAGAGGCCAATTCATGGGAATGGTGAAAATGAAGCTATATGGTCAATGTTGTAATTAAAAGTATAAAGCAATCATTAATCTCCCAGAATGCATTTCCATCCTCCAGATCAGCCTACCAGCAATCAACAACCAGCACCATAAGAATCATTTGTGTATTTAGATGGGATCAAACCCAACCTGCTCTCAGAAGACTCCACAGCTACTGGAAGAGAACTAGCAAAAATGGTAGAGGATACAGCAGTGTTCAACATGACCCAAAGAGGCCTTGATAACTCCAAGGTCATCAAGTTCAAACACTTAATGCAACTTTATTTCTGTCTTGTCATCAAATAATAATGGTTCTGGCATAACAACAAAGTAATCCAAATTCAAGACATGTTGGGAATAGGAGCTTTCAAAGATTTGAAACTTCAACTTCAAGTTTCTTTGTCAATCACAAAAGCATTGATAGATGGAGACAACTCAATTAACCTACAAATTTTGGAAGGCCTTTTAATCACAGGATCAGTTAATCCAGCATCCTAACAAGATAAAACCCAGAACCCAAGCATACACAAGGAAGAAAATGCAAGAAACATTTTCAGTCCCAGGCATATTGCTGAGTGAAAACTTTTAGCTGACTGAACAATCATTGTTTATATTGTAGAGGCAGTCCCAGGTTGTATGGTTTTATTTCTATTTCAAACAAAGGCAACAAGTCACCCACTTTCACAGAAATTCTTACATATTCACTGGAAACTCATCAAATGATAGCCACTGAAGTCTAAGCCCTTATTTGCAACAAATGATACAAAGATGAGGTATCCCCCCCATCCAAAACCAGAATTGGAAATCAGGGAAATTGCCAAAGTAGAGGCCAATCCAATCTTAGATTCTCTTAAGATATTTCAAATAACATTCATGCCAGTAAAAAAAATCATACAAACATTGCCAAAAGAGGCATGGCAAAAAATCACACATTTTTATGGTAGCAACTTACTAACTTCTTGAGAATCAATTTGAACAACATCATCAAGAGTACAAAGTATATATTCTGGTATCAATTTTACATTCAAAATACTAAAGATGCAAATTATTTCAATTTCTCAAAATGAATTAAAAGTGCAAAAACAGAACACACATACCATCACCAGCATGTTCATTGTTTTTGCTGCCATCATCTCCATTGTCCATATTCTCTTGTTTCTCCATCTTTTCTGAATCATGAATCTCCTGCACTTCCTCTTGCTACTCCTCAATTCTTCTTTCCACTCTTTCTGCCCCTTTCGCCCATCTTTCTCTGTCTGTTTAGTTTCTTCTGCATCCTTTTTACCTTTCATACCTACGTCCTCTTCTGCCCCTTCTGCTTCTTTTCCATCTTCCACTTTATGTTCCTCTTTATTTTTTGTAACCTTGTGCTTCCCTGTTTCCTCTTGCTCCTCAAGAACACATGATTGCATTCTTTGATATTCTGATTAAACACTGCCTCCACATTATCCCCCTTGGCAGCAAGGACTTTTCCATACCCTCATAACTTTCCCCATGAACTCCAACTTCCACTATCATGCTTGACATCTTTGTTAACATCATCATGGTTGTCACCACATCTCCCTCTCCTAACACAGTTTTGAGTCCAGATATTCTTTCATGTTCCTAAGAAACAATTGTGTTTAGTTCTGGGATCAAGTTTTTCTTGGATAAAAAATCAATACATGATTCAATAGAATTTCTTAATGAGCACATCATAATGAATATGAATACAAAAATAGAAATTACTCAACACTTGGAACATCTACTTGCATCAGAAACTTAGACATTGTCTCTATCAATTTTGAGTACTCTTTGTCAGTTCCATTCCTATCATAATCATTCAGTTACTTTTTTGATACTTATGCAATGGTCTATGACTGGATGATCAATCATAAATCCCATAGTTGAATTTTTCTTGAGGTAGTTCTGGTAATGGTAGAGGAGTAGGACAAGTCCTCTTCAATTTCCTTTGCACTGGTGTCCCTTTTGATTGCATACTGGAATCAGATTCACTTACTTTTGGCAAAGGCAAGGGCAAAGAGAAAATTTAAAAATTCAATTATCTCATTTTTCCAACCCCTAAAAACCCAATGCAGGCTTCAGATATGTCCAACCATGATGAGGAATATGACAGCAATGAAAAAGAAAATATTTTGGGGTGTGGAGGATTTGGAGTGTGATTGAACACTGGCGATTGGGCAGGACATACAAAATTGATACCTGTTGTATTTAGTGTTCTAAATATAGGGGCAGAGGGTGCATCCCCCAAAAATTATTTTGCCCTTAGATGTAGATTTTGATTTGAGAAATATCTGAATCTGAAATTTTTACATTGAAAATGTATACAAAATTAACTAAATACAGACCCACCATAAAATATGATAATTTGAAATTTAAGTTGAAAATTAGATGCAAAAGAGATCAATTGATCAAAATGAAGAGTAAAAGAAAATGATTTGAGTTTAATGGAAATCTTGTACATTTTTCTCAGGGTGTCAACTTAAGAATGAGACTGAATTATAAAATATCATTGTTGTATTATTTTTGTTATTGGTACATTATCTTGAAAGTAAATCAGGCAGGGAAACACCAAAGGAGCATAGTGGTAGTCATTATTCATATTTGGCATATGGGGTATTTGGTATAAAAATGTATTTTTTGCTCTTTTCAATAGTGCAATAGAAGTCAGTGATTGGGTAATTGGTGAAGACTAATAAAATCAAATTGTCTATTGCTTTACGATAAGACAACATGACATTGTTGCTGAAATCAAAATTCTTGGGCATAATTTGCTAGCTTTTTGGTATCTAACAACCTCTCTGTCACCATCATGAGTTAGAGTTGATGTTTTACTCTTGCTCTTGAAGTAAGTGGATCCTTACAACATCAGAAGAATGAGCCAATTCTATGTTGGAATTGTTATTTGAAGTAAGTTTATACCATCCTACCACCCTTTTTTCTTCTTTACATCCATTTGAACCAAGGACTTAGTATTGCTGGTAAGCTCTTACCATCCTAATGTCTTTGTGCCATCTTAATGCATCTAAATCAAAGAAGGAATTTGTATCTGTGGCAAGATCTTACTGTCTCACCATCTTTTTTAATCTTTACAACATTCAGTTTGATGAAGGAATTGATATTACATAAGTACAGATAAAATCTTACTTTGCTTGAAATCATGTTGCAAGGTATGCAAGGTCTACTAAAATGATACCTTAGTCTTCTCCAAAAAATTGAAAAAAAGCAAAAATTCAATATCTCAAATGCTACTTTGATCAAAACATTAGGAATAGGATCTTTTGCCCCCTGTAGTTCTTACACTTACGTATATTAGTACATAAGTTTAGAATGTGTGTGTATTGAATAGATGTACCAGTATCTACACACAAAAATAACCAAGAAAATATAAAATTTTTAATTCATACTACATTTGTGAAATTTTCAGTTCATACCCAAAAGTGTTGAATATTTTTTATCAAAGTACACTACCAAGTATAGATTTAAATGAAGATAGAGAAATACAAAAAGAAATCTATGTTTGTCTTTGTGTCTTAGTATGGTGATGCAAGAATTGAAGTCTGTATACAAAAACTGGAGAAAATTTATTAGAAAATTCTTGACCACAGACAAAAACATCCTTTCAATAGGATGATGCTAATTCTGGATTTCAATTTTAAAATTTTATATGTGAAGATCAAATGTAGATGCAAAATAAAGAATAAGAAATTTCATTTTGAAACAAAAATTATGTTTAATTATCAATGACGAATGCAATCTTTCAAAGATTTCAATCTATTACGCTGAATAAACTTCTGAATTACTGCATTTTAGTATCACTTCTACTAGTTTCAGCAGTAATCTCATGCTGTCAATGAAAACCTACATTAAAATAAAAATTGAAAAACATTCAAAGCTAAAAAGTGCTGATTACCTGGTCCCAAGCTCCCAGGTAAGAGCCCAGGTTCCAGGTGGAAC
>JALLOT010000084.1:0-35211 GCA_036939595.1 Thalassiosira livingstoniorum | reverse complement strand
TCTGACATACAATACAATGGTTTAAACATCTATTTCACAAAGTATGTGCTTTGATTCATACTCTGTTGGAACATAACAATCATCATCAGTACAAATCATATCTACTCCGTTGGCACAACACAATTTTGCGCAGTCATGTTGATTTACAGATTGATACATGTCTACCTTGAAGTCATTGACCCTTTAGTTGTACGTATCAATTTGCACTTGGTTTGCATGAAAGCAACCTGGCTGACTACTGTCCTCCCAACTTTTTTGTTGCTAAAAATTCTTGCACCAGAGCTTTGGGTTCTTGAATTAAATGACTTTGGGACTTCTTTAATTGATCATAAGTTGTACAATATGACATTGGTCCAAAGTCCCTGTCTTGGTTGATGTCATTGTAAATGCCTTGCCCATTAGGATATATGTTGTTGCCTACCACATTATTGTTTTTGCCGTTAAACTCGTTGTATGTGTCTTCATTGTGCATGCCAGCAACGACTTCATCCGCAGGGTGTGTTGGTGGTATCACACGTGGCACATTGTTGAAACTAAAAAATTCATTGAAGGCAAATGCATCATTGTGTATTTTGTGAAACTTTTTTACAAGTTCATTGCATGGCAAAAACGCCCATCCTCGAACAATGCCTGCAAATTTTTGTTTGAAACCAAGACATGAGTGCAAATTTCCTAAAGGATACAGATAGGAGCATTGATCAGAACAGTCAAGTATTTGCTCAATCAATTAATAATACACAACAGCAGGGGCGGTTTTGTGTAAAGTCTCTTACTGCCTTGAAATCCTTGTTTGATTTGGTATAAACAAGCTCATGGACCTGAAACAAATGGGATTGCTTTGCAAGATTGAGGCTTTCTTCATACGATACGACACAATTTGCTTTTGCCATGTTTCTGTATTTTTCAAATATAGAATTGCACCCAAATAAATGCATTAGATTCATATAACTGCTAACCTATACAAACCATCATACTCACGTGCTTGGAACATGGAAGTTTGCATTCATGGATTTTTCATGTTCTTTTGCCTTGTCTTGTAGAAGGTAAGGTGTACAATGATAAACAGCAATGGGAAGGATGGATGAGATGTGCAAAAATGCTTGAAAATACTGGCGATCATGATATTAGCAGTCTAGAAGCAGTTCAAGCCCTTCCAGAGGAGCAGTTGAGAATATAAGACTAAGTCTTCACGAAAAGCATAACTTATAATGACTATTATCTAGGTTCCAGTCGAGCAAGTTTATGTGGCCAAGACCCTAAAATATTACACCATTTCGAGGAGGCATGTCTCCAGGCACTGTAAACTTTTCATTTTTCAGCTTCAAGTGAGGGGTATGCCCGCGAGCTATCATGTTTCTCAGTATGCCCCCCTTAGCTGAACGCATACAGGTAATTGAATCTGAGCATGAAAATGAAAGTAGCTTTTGTCAAACATCAAATATTCCCTTGAGGCAATTCAACTTTACTTACGAATTTTCACGCAAGATTTGAGGGTTTCTTCGGCTCAAAACTGCCAAGCAATGGAGACAACATAGCTATCTTCGCGTCAATGCGTGTTACAACGGCCACTGCACCCCAAAGCTTGTAGCATCTCTTTGCATTGATAAAACATTCCAATGCATCATCATATCTGGTTTTGCAAAGATAAAAGTTGGCAGCTTTTTCATATGCAAGTCCTTCTTCATGAATGAACCTATGGTCACGAGAATCCTTTATTGATGCATTGTAAGAAGCGACAGCATTGTCGTCATCACCTTTCAAGAAATAGCATTCTGCCTCAAGTAGTTTTTGCTTGTTGCCGAAATTCCAGGATGAAGTCAAACTCCATTTCTTGAAAGTGTCGACAGCATTTTCACCAATTTCGGTCCATTTTACTTTATCTTCCTCGCACTCCCTTGCAAAGTGAAATGCAATTAAGCCATCTATGAACTCGCTCACAAGCCTACTAACAAACCTACCATTGAAGCCAAGGGAATATTGCTGCATTTGTTGGTATATTTCAGCAGCGACAGTCATATCACCCAACCAAAATGCCACAATTTTTTTCTTTGTAAGAAANTTGTTGGTATATTTTAGCAGCGACAGTCATATCACCCAACCAAAATGCCACAATTTTTTTCTTTGTAAGAAACGTGCGAACAGTCATAAATTCTTTTTTTTCAGTTGCAAGTGATAGAGCAGTCTCCTCGTCCATTCCGCAGAAATATTGATTGTACGGATTCTCTTCGACACCCATCAAATCAAGTGACAATTGGAGAAAAATGAGAAGAACCTTGGAATACAGTATCTGTCTGCACTGAATAGCACGCTTGAGAAATATTCTGACAACACAAATTACAAGGCAGAAAACCAATTCTATAAGCCAATTCTTAAAAAAACAAAAAACGAATGTTTTTTGTTGATGTAAACTTACCGTATACTGGATGCCACAATATCTAATGATTGTCCACACCCATAAATTGCCATGCAAGTATACTGTTGAAGGTTTGCGATGGCATACTCTGTATCGCCTACTGATATAGCTGAATCATAAGCGTCAAGATGCTTGTCGATTAAGGCTTGAAGAGTCACAAAAGAATGACGCAACACGTTAGCTATTTCAATGAGATTTGCGTAGTTTTGTGGCTATTTTGAATGTTCAGTTACCTTGAAAGGGCTCTTTCCAGATATTGATAAAGGTATACACTACAGTGTATAATCTAGGAGTAAGCTCCACCGCTCCCAGCCTTTTCATCAGTTCCATTGCAACACGTCCCATTTTGTAGCCTCCCTCAAAATCAGAGCGTGGTTCACTTACAAGCCCTGAACACAAAAACAAGCATTGAAACAAAACTCCTCTGATGAGGCGCAAGAAATTATTAGAATGAGATGTACACACTGAACTCTTACATGCTCCATAGCAGCCAAATGCAAAAGCTGACACGTTGCAAACTCCATGTTCAATTGACATCTTCACCATTCGAAAGACTATTATTGGATTGAGACTTGGCTTTGCAGTGTAAGTAATTGATAGAGAATGATTTAGAAACTGCATTGCCGCCTGTTGTGATACAAAACAGAATTGTAAAAAAGCTTCAGTTGTATCAATTTCAAAAAAAATGACAATAACATTCCTTTTTTACTTACAAGTTTGTTCTTATCTGTCAAGATTGGTAAAGACATCAAGTCATTGTAGGACTTTCCATTAAGCAACTCTTCAATTTTGGCAACTTCACAACGATAGATGTCTTGAGTGATTTCCGTAGGAATAACTTCTCCAAGTTGAGAGAGAACAGACACGCACTAATTCAAAAGTATTCAAAATTAGGTCCGAGTAAGACGCACAGTTTGAAGGGAAAAAATGAGTGTGAGCAGAAAAGAAATTGGTAACAATTCATGTTCACAATGATATGAAGACACGGTAATTCCTCACTTTCTCGATTGCTTTATCCAATTCCCCCAATGCAATCAAAGCCCGGACTTGATTGTTGTACGTATTCAGTTTATCTTCGAAACACTTGGCATGCCTAAGGGACTCCTCAATCAATGACATGATCCCAGAAAACCCTTATACCATCACCAGACAATGCAAATAGGTTGATTAAGAATGATTTTTTATCGCTAGCTGTGATAAAACTAATGTCACTCACCTCCGTTAATGAAAAGCGACTCACACATGGCTTCATGAAGTCTGAGAAATCAAACGCAAAATCTTTTAGACGAATTGCACGCAACCCTTGCTTATGAATAATATAATTTTGCAAATTCAAACAAAAAATGCAACAACACTTACTTCATGGTCAAATTGTACTTTTTCTTCCACGAGTCCTTTCCGAGAAGCAACAGACCGTTTGAAAAATATTTTGCTGCAGAGTCGAAAGCTGAAGCCGAGAAAGCTTTTTCACCAGCCTGGAGATTCAGTGAAGAAACCTCGTATTTTTGCTCCGGGCTCTGGATAAGTTTTTGTCCTCGATTGATATTGTCAACAATATGAAAAATAAAACTGCTCATCTCATTTGAAAGGGTATTTTCAAGTAAACCAGATCCAAGGCGAAGATGAAAAGATTCTCTCTCTGATAGAGTAATCAACTCGTATGCCGCTTGCTGGACCAAATCTTCACGAAGGAAAATATCCATGTCAAACACCATTTCACTGTCAACTCAAATTAATGCAAGAAATAGTTCTAACCTACCATGAGCCCATACATACGTAGAAGATCCTATGCTTTGAACATAACCGCTCTCAATGCACAATTCAAGCGCTGACTTCGTACCAAAATCCGTGCCCTGATAAGCCCGTTCCAATATCTCTTTTGTGAAGTTTTGGCCAAGGCATGACGCAATTTTTAGCACCATCTGCATTGGCTGGGAAAGACTACACATACGCTGAGTCAAGTATTGAACAACATCTTTGGATATTTCTTTTTGCCTGATTGCATTCACATCATATTCCCATCGCTGAGAAGTCATGCTAAACCAAAGGAGCCCTTCTTCATTCAAGGACACCAAAAACTTGAGCGCAAACAGAATGATGCCTCCTGTTTTACTATGCACAACAGCCGACAGATCTTTGCACAAACTTTTGGGTAAACATAGTGCATCTGATAGAAGTGAGTTAATGCTCTCCTTTTCAATCGAACTGATTTTAATTGTAGAGAAGGTAATCCCTTGCTCTTCCATACTATTTAACTTTGAGGCGAGAGGATGTGTCACACTAATTTCATTGTCCCTGTAGCAACCCAAGAAAAGAAAGTACGATGTATCAGGATCTACCATTATCATTCGAATGATATCTGTTTATGAAGAAAATGTAACGCATCACATAATCATTTGAGATAATTTTTTGGGGCGATTCATGACATGGAAAAATGTGAAAGGACTCAATTGTAATATCGAGAGGGATGCCAGCATCCATGTTAACTGTACAAAAATTACTTACCTAGCGTCGTTTCATCTGCCCATTGTAGATCGTCTAAAAATAAAATTAAAGGGTTCGACCTGCATGCGATTGCCCCTATCATGTTGCAAAGCATGAATTTCAGCCGATGACTTCTTCCTACACCCTCAACCTTGCCAAGGTCCTCTTCATTTGATATTTCACTCACACCATCCACCATTAGTCTGCGTAAGTTTGGCATGAGATCCATCAGGGCATTCTTACCCGACCCAAGGGCATCATCAATTCTCCATTTCATAGTCATGAGTACATTTTTAGCCATGGATTTCAGTATTTCACCAAAAAAAGAATTAAGGGCAGTCACCAAAATAGTATCCGCCTGAGATGTCTTGCCAAATTTCCTTTGTATGAAATACACATTCTTTCCTATCTTCTCTTTGAAATGATTCACAAGGGATGATTTTCTAAAAGAATTTGAGACAATCAAAGCAAAGGATTATGCAAATATAATATACATACATGCATTTGCACAGTAAGGAAAGAGTCTTACCCTACGCCAGCCTCTCCAGCAATCAAAGCCATTTTTTGATCGCCTGAAGACACCATCGAGTGAAAAGAGTGCAAAAGCATTGAAGTCTGGACTTTGCGCCCATAAAATGGGTCACTTTTCAGACGCAAATGACCTTCAAGAGTAGACTGGTCCCATTTGCACCTCGAATAGTAGCTTGGATCCTCAGAAATTTCCTTCAAATCAAGAAAAACATCTTTTGCATTGGAATATAGCTCGGAAGGGGGGGCACCACCGTCAGCTGCAAGAGACAAGGTGGAAATTAATGAGCCAATATGCAGTGGCAACCCTTCACCAGACGCTCTTTGCTTCCCACGCTTTCGCCTGAATTGGTTTTCCAATACACGATCGTGCAATTCAAAAGGATCTTCAATGTCATAACTATCGTCATTCAAAATATCTGTTGATTTATCATAGCTTCCGAACAAATTTTTAAAAACAGAGCCCAGCCGTTGCAAATCTGCCCCTTTGAGGGTCTTCGACAGTGGTTCGTCGTTACTTGAACCCGAGCTGTTACTGTCATCAACGAACACAGATTTCGACATATCAATGAAAGTTGCAACGTAGTCTCCCTCCAACATGCCCAGGATGATATTTTCTGGAGATAGATTATTGTAAACAACACCACAATCGTGAAATTGATGCAGTGTTTTGGCAATTGCAATGGCAGCCTTGAGGCGAACTTGAATGTTCAAGTCCCCTTGCTGCCCGGCATGGAAGTTGTTAAGCCATTGTTTCAAGTTGACCCCACAACACCATTGAAAATAAAGTGCTGGACGACCATTGTAATTGCCCACCCGGAGAACTTTCCTCTTAGGGCAGGATGAGGGGAGAATGTTGGAAATATTCTGCTCGTGAGTGAGTCGCAACACTTGCTCGTCCGCTGGAACTGATCCCAGGATGACTTTGATTCCGGTGTCATTGTGCTGATAAATTTCCGTGGTAGTGCTTTGGTGGACCAATCGAGGAGGCTCACTGCAACTTGAAGCATCAATTGTTGGTGGCCCTAGAGAGAGTTCGTCCATTGTTGTTCTTGAAATGAATTACTGTGGGATTATGTGAAGTATGCACTCCGCGCGATTAGGAGTAATCCATGTTTTTTAGGTGATAAAGGCTATTTCTACGCTCGCTTTTGGAAAATGGACTGAACATTCTGGACATCCAGATATAACTAGTACGATCTACAATATAATGATACCACAAAGTAAGGTATTAATGGAGGTGTATCAAAAATTTTTGTAGAGTACCTGTAGCTTCATACCAGTACACACAAAACATCCAGATATATTTTATCATTTTTCAGAAACATGGCCAAAAAAAAGAGTACTATTCCCAAGTTGAGTTTCCGCGTAGGCCTCAATAACAAAATAGTGAATATTTGGATTCATATGTCTAAGAAATGTATTTCAACGCAATAAAATTGTTCGAAAGTCCAAAATCACTATTTTCAACCTTCAAATGTTATTTTGTTTCAGATTGGATGGCAATCTTCACTTATTAATTTGTCTTAAAATTAGTTCAGTGGCAAAGCAATCACATTCATTGATATTTAAGTACAATATTGTGATCAACAAGCAATCAATATCTGGAAAGAATGATTTATAAAGAATAATAATATCAAGTCACAATTTTGTCCTTTGAACTGAGAAGTCTTTATTGTCATTAAAAATGATATGTTTACATGCAAACAAAAATCTAGCATTTTGTAAATAAGCAACTGACATCTATTAATAATATATTTTTTTATAGATATTCCAGTGTGATGAAAGAACTTGATCTCCTGTTGAAAATAATTTGAAATCATTTCTTTTGTATTCTTAAATGGTTATTACTGTGTAGCAACATATTCAAAAGTTGAAAAGAATCAAGAAACAATGTTTGTAGTAGAGAAAATGGATATACCAATTTATGCTTTGGAATAATCAATACAAACATCATAATGTTATGAATTTTTTAAAATTCAAATGGGAAGCTGACAAAGATTCTTTATTTTGAGGAGCATAAAAGTGTGGTGTGTGTGGTGTATTTTCTAGAATTTTCTTTTGAAATTCCAAAGAAAAATGCCTATCATGTAGTGCCAACATTTTATGGAACACAAATAATCTGCCCTGTGCTTAGGACAATATTTTCTTAAAAAATTAAGGCTCGGGAGGAATCATTCACAGTCATTTTGTAAAAATTACTCATGCAATTTCATAAAATTATATATAATAATTATCCAAGACTCATTTTGTAGCAGAAATTATGGAAACAAACAATAGATTCTATAATTCAAAACAATATAAACTTTATGAAATTGAAATCAAAGTCAATGGTTTAATTGAATCAATACTTTAATTTTAAATGGAACATTTGAGTTTTTATATATATACATATATATTTGAAGTTTGAAAATTGTAAAAATCTTCTACAAAAACGTAATTATTTTGTAACAAAGTTTAATTATGAAATTTTTATTACAATTCTAATGTGACAAATCAATAGAAAATTGTGTCACTTAAAATGAATTTACTTAATGACATATATAAACTTATTGGTGGCACAAATCATGTTTAGGGTTTTTTGATAACATACAATTTAAACTTACTAATTTCTTCATTTTTTGAGTTGAAACTGTTAATTAAAATTTAGTTGATTTTGTATTGTTGTTAGGAGTAATGGATTCTTTTATATTTACATTGTGTTAAAAAGATCTTTTTTTCAATTTTACCCCTCTCTCATATATGAAAGTGATTTTTACTCTATGATAATGAAACCATACCATTGATAATATTCTTTATAAAAGAAATCAAGGAAAACATTTTAAGCCTCTTAGACTTAAATCTAATTTCTCTTCGGAAGGGTAATTTTAAGTATTTTGCAGCTCCCTTCACAATGAAACATGAGATAATTTATGTTTTAATTTCAGTTGGTTTCTTGGCATTTTTAATTCATTATTTCATAGCTAGAATTTTCCAAATGTTAATGAAATGTTTTTGATTTTTGTTGAGGAATGTTAATTTACAATAAAAATGACATGTCTATAGCAGTAACTGGACCCTGCACCTTTTAACTCAAAGTTGTTATTCTGTGTGTCATTCTCTATGTAGGAAAATTTTCAGTTTCTTCTGTAAGTTGTAACATCTTCTGTAACTGTACCTACCGTTAATTGCTGCTATTAATGGTACATGCTGAATGAGAGTATTTTGGCCATTTCTTCAAATTTCCAGGACAATTGGCTATATTTTTGGATTGCTTAGAGGTAAGTACTCTGACGTATTACGTATGTACTGTGTTCATTCCCAACTTCATCTTGATATGCTGCACTGCCTACCATTCAAAAAACTCGCCAAGTTATGGCAATAAGAAGTCTAAAAACACTAGAGAGGTAGTACAAATTTAATTCAGTTAGGAGGCTGATTGTATTGGGTGGGTCGAATGCGCGAAAAATTGCACCATGTAAAAATCACTAACAAATCACGCCAAATAAGGGCAAGGTTTGCATGTACTTGACATTGGCCTACCGTTAATAGCAGCAATTAATGGTAGTAACGAAGATAATTAAAACCCCAACTAAATGAGTCAAGTTAAAGAATCAAACTTCAGGAGCGGTACTATAAAGTTATGTTTTATGTATGTATGTCCCGTTGAACACGAAACCAATCATTTCCTTCTCCGAAATCCAATTTTCTTCTCCCTTGTCCAGCTTCCGTTCCAAGATTGGGCGTTTGCCGTTCTTGTGTTGAGTAATTTCTCGAGGTGGGAAAACGGAATGTATTGAATGGACTGCTGCTTGGCTGATCAGTGGAATGTGGGTCCTGTCACATGTTTGAGTAGCTGCCTTGCAAAAATCATCGACGAACACCTGGATAAGGTGCTGTGGTGTGTCTGTTCCACCCCGTGCTGGCACGTCCTCCACAGCCATCCTGTCCTCAACCGGATCATGTGGAAGTGCGACATTGTTGGTAATATTGTAGTTGATGAGGTCTCTTATCGTTTTTGTTGCACAGCAGAAGTATCCTGGGCTCTCCACCCATCCCATTTGAAGGGCTGATGGAACCACAATGCGAGTTGGCTTTCCTGGGGCTTGGGGGAGAACGTATGCAAAATTGAAGCAATCGTCTCCTTCCACTATCAACCGCCAGAAACCGTCGCTGATGTCCAGTTTTGACATAAGGATGTGCACACCCGGTGGGACTGTTTTGAAGAACTCCACTATCCGTGGCAACACTTTCCCAATCTCCTGAACTGGCGTTTGTGGGGCGTTAGTGGTGGTGCTGGCATTGACACTCTCCTGTACCACCACCCTTTCCCCATCGACCATTTCATATACCGGAAACGACAAGTCGAGGATGATCCGGCCCTGTCTGTCCCGCTGCGGGACAACTGCAGCCGGAGAAATTTTCAACTTAGGAGGGCGTAGTCGCCGCAGCTCGTCAAGGGTGTAGACTTTACAGAAACCCGCTGCCTCCTGATAGCCAATGTCATCCTTGAACAATTCCCAAGACTCCGGCGTCTGTGCCAAAGGATGCGGCCCCCTGGCCACTGCTTGCTCAATGATATCCCACTCCCAGTCTGGGCCACAGTCCACTTTTATTCCTGACTGCCACTCCTTTAATGTTTTGTAAAATGGATGGACTTTGGACGATGGCTGTGGTTGCATGAGGGACTTGGGCTTACCTTCGGGCATTGCATTTTGTTGTTGGAGTGTCGTGACTGTGGCCTGTGAGAATGGACAAGGCACACGGACGCGGACGGATAAGATTGGAGGATTCTCAGATGCTGCCTTTGGGAACAGCTCTTCCAGCTCTTTTTCCTTGTTCCAATGATTTGTGTAAGATTCTATACTTGTGTCGCCGTCGTCACTTGACACTGATATGTTGCTGTCGTCGGAGAGCACTGTCGACTCCTCCGTTGCAACTGTAGCAATTGTTGATTCATCTGTGGTGGCAGTCGATTTGGACGTACATGGCGATTTGAATTTATGAAGTTCTAATGAGTGGGTATCATGAAAACGTGCTCGTTTAGGTTTGGAAGTGGGTAGGGACTCAGAGAGTTTCCGTTTCAGACTTTCATTTATTTTAATATCTGTGGTCATCTCTGAATTCCCTGCCATAATGGACGTGGAGTGTGATGTGCTCGAAACACCTGGCTGGGACTGGCAGGTCCTATCGTATGCCAGGTCCACGTGTCACTTGTCACCCCGGTGCACCTTCAACGCTTCGAAGCACTGTTCCAGGAGCCCTGCTACCTCTGTTTGCTTTGCCTCGGACGCCTTCGCCGATTTGTGTTGGTAGCCGCAGTTGTCGACACAGTCCCCAAGGAGGTTGTAGTTCAGGCACATCCCGCCTCCTCCTACTTTCAATTGGCGATAGCTTGTCTTCCCCGATTGCCATTAGGTCAGTGATGTCCACCCCAGGGTACTTCTTCAATATCTTCCCTCCAATTTCTTTGAACACTGGCATCATATTTTCATTCACCACCTTGGATCCTTTGTCCGGGCTGTTGCGCTTGATTTTGTTCTTGTCCGCTGGCCGAGGCTGTTGTGGTTGTTGTGGAGATGGGTTGCCTCTCCCGACCCCAATGGTGTCACTCCCTGCTTTCCCCATGAACTTGTCGATAGGGCAGCTGTCATACGAATTGAGACGTCCTCCATCTCTCAGATTGGCAGTAGTGAGGTGGAGAGTCGATTTGGGCAGTCGCTCTCCCAGCTGCCATTCCTCCGCTGCCCGAAAGAACTGCCTCGCGTCCATGTGCACATGTCACAGCAGTTGGATTGCCTGCCGCGGTTTCATGCGTTTCAAAACGCCACGTTGCGCGAACAGTTCAGCTTTCAAGGAATTCACTTCAAGGTAGTGGTCAGATGAGGTCCCCACAGTTTCATCCAGCAGTTTTCCGTAGTTGTTGAGAATCCGCACCATGTCGCTCCCGCAAGCCGGCAAGGCCAGTTGGAGTTTGTTCCTGAATTGTGCGATGTCTGCCACTGTCCGCACCGTTGCTTCATTGAAGACTTCTTCTTCCGCATCTTCCTGTCTCATCATATCTTCCGATTTGTACAGGACTGCAAACGGCGTGATGCCTCGGTAGCAATTTTTGAATGAGAGTTCCCCCCCTTGTCCAAATGCTAGGTTAAGGACATCCTTAGTCACCGTGCCAGTGACATGCAAGCTCAACTCTAGTAGCTGTGTTGATGATCGTTTGAGGAAGACTTGGAGTGCACCCTTGACCCTCCGCTCGGTTCGTCCTTCCGACTCAATCGTCTGATACAAAGGTTTCAACACAAAATCATTTTCATCCACCACTGATGCACAGGCCTGTAGCATGCGACGTTCACCCTCCGTGAACTTGTTGGACTGGGCCACCCCCTGAGATGTTACCGCGCTCGTTTGAAGGGATTGAGCTGCTGCCATTGCCGCCGTCATGAGACTTTGTAGGTCGGGAGTCTGTGGCTGCCCCATGGTTTGGTTGGACGCAGGCGCTGGGCTGTTGTCACTGTCCACCCCCGCGACACTCATCCGGTTGTTCCATTTCCTTCCTGCCCACTTTGCTAGATCCCGATCCATTGCTACGCAACCCCACTTCATTTGTACGTTGCTCAACCCTGGGAATTGTGGGAGGTAGAAGTAGGAGGCCACCATGCACCACTGAACCACGTACCTCATCTTCTTTTTGTGGTCCTCCGATTCCAGGGCTTTCCAAAGGGCTTTCGCCTTTGTGTATGCCACGAATGGTGAAGGACCATCCAAAAAGTAGATTGCCCACTCCAATGGAATTGGCACTAAGTCCCAGGTTTTGAGAGTTTGGGTTGGTGCCCCTGTTGGGGGAGGGGCTAGCAGCTTTGAATGCTCTGTTCCCGTGTACTGTGCTTCGAATTCCTTGACTCTATATACCACATGTTTCTGCCTGCAAAAGGGCACGTCACCAGCCGTGTCTGGGATGTAGACAAACAACGCCGGAGGTGCCCCTGCTACTCCTTCACCTGCGAATGCCACCGTGCGATTCTTCAGTGGGGAGCCCTTCACCGTACATTTCCTCATCCCATGCACCACTCTCACCACCGGCTGGTCAAAAAATACTGCTAAAAATGCCTCAGTATCTGTAGGCCCCAGGTGATAATCATTGGTGTCCAAGGGGTCGTCTTTGTCCCAGTCTGCCATCAGATCTGCGCACGCCTGGACCATCTCTGCCTCCCTTCTGCCCTTTACCAGGGCTAGAAACTCCGCTGTGGCTGTCCGAGGTTCTTCATCAAACGGTGGCTGCAGCCCATGCGCCATTCTCACTCTTTTAACCTTTGGTTTTGTGCCCCCCCCCCACCTCCCCTTGCTGTCGCATTAGCCCCTGCCAATGATCGTTTCGAGGGAGGGGTGGACTGGGGAGATGCTGATGGGGTGCCCACCTTTGCAGCTGCCTTTTTGCCACCCTTCTTTAATGCGGGCTTGCTTTTGGACGGTGTTTTCGGTGCTTTGGCTGCTGCGGGTGTTGTCTTCGGTGCCTTTGCTGGGGCCGGCGATTTACTGGCTGCTGTTGACTTTGCAGCTGCTGCTGCCTTCTGCCTACTCGCCGCTGCCGCCTTCGCACGGCTGGCCACACTCCCGCTACTCGCCGCGCTCTTGCCACTGGTAGCGGAGATGGCATCACTGTCCAAGTCGTTGGTGCCTCCGCTGTTCCCTGAACCAACTGAGCCCGCATCTGAATTGCTGTTGCTGCCGCTGCTCCCTGAGCCAACTGACTCTGCATCCAACGTCGTCTCTGCTTCGCGTCGACCGCTGACGTTCCGCTTGCTCCCCGCGCCACTCCCGGTACCGGAGTGGGAGTCCATGTCCGAAGGATCCCCGGTGCTCTCCTGGGTGAGTAGTGTAGGGGATGGATTTGGGGACGTGGAGTCTTTCGCCATGGTCTTTTAACACGTAGAGGAATCGTCAGCTTGCTTTTTCACAAAAAAGTGAGCACAAGAGGAGTGGCTGTCGTCACTCCTACCTTCAGCTGCGCGCCCGCCTGCATGCGTGCATGGCTATTTACTACCATACCCCATGATAGGCTTGGGACGGCAGAGCCAGAAAACTCCTGCTGGATTAGCTCTCGCCCGCACGCGACGAATAAATGAATGAAAGACGAAACTAATATTTTCCTTGATCCCTGGTGGAATTACGCTACACTAGCCTTGAGTTTACACTGGATTAAAGGATGTCCCTTAGGCCATCAGCTAATATCAATGACGAAAAATGCAAGAGCGATTACAGATATCCTAAAATTGATCCTTTGACTGATTCTAGATACATTGTTGCTTAATAAATAGACTTTTGGTGCCATCTGTATCTTGAACCATCAGAAGCTTTGCACAAAAAAACTAAAATGAAACAATGATTCTCCTCGATGCATCCAGTGAATTTACTCCACTGTGAACTTGACGCCCTCAGATTGCAGTACATGCCGGATAGTGGATGAACTGATCCAGGTATCAAAGTAGGCCGCATTCTTCTCGTTCTTGTTCGATATCACTAATGTCTTTGGGACAATGATGATGCTGACTTTGTCCGTGCCTCCATTGCCCCCATAGTCTCTTGCCGTTGCAGTTACTTCATAAATCCTGATCTCGGCTTGAGGATCCCATTCACATAACTCATCACTCGAATCATCTCGGACACATCTAAGAGTTTCGTATGTGTATTGGAAAAATGGGATATGAGACATGGTGAATATCAAGTGAGAATATGTTTTGCCAAGATTATCTTACGTGTGTGGCTGCAAAAAGATCTCGAGCTGGTGAGTTTGATTTAGGTCATTTCTTTTTCTGAGCAGCACCATTTCAGTGTCTGAAGCTGAAGAGTATTCAAGTTCATTGCTAGTGACAGATATTTCCACCTCCAGGTCTTGAGGACAAGAATCCTGTGAAGAGAAATGTATGAATGAAAACATCACATTGAGTGGTGTTGAAAAAATGACAATTTGCATAGAATATACTCACCTCAGCCTCGAACCAGAATTGGAGGTTGACAAATTTCTTTTTTGACTCTTCAATGAAAAGATACTTGCCATCAGGATCATAGTAATCATTATGATCAGCATGTTCATACCCAACTTTGACTTGAGGTGGATCCGAGTCCACTTTGAGATGGATATCCTTGGCTATTATTTGAATGGGATTCGTTTCTGCACAACGGGGGTCACTTGCAACAACCGTCAAAAATGAGTTGTGGCAGTCAGCAAACGCAGCGGACAAGTCCAGTTGCAAGTCTTGAGCACAGTCATCTTCAGCTTTGATGTTTGCCAAAACAAAATCAGTGGCTTCATCAATGGAGTTGAAAGCTGGGCTTGTGATGAATGAAGTATAATCTATACCGTTATACAGAGAAGTTTGAACGGACTCTTTTAATAAGACCACTGGGGGGGTCCTATCTTCACTGCAGTCATCAATGACTCCATCACAGTTCTCATCTATTCCGTTGCACCCTTGCTGTTTGACGTCCTCAACATAGGCATCAAACACTTCCACCAAAAAGTACTCATCCACGGAAGAAAATGTACTTGTTCCACAGCGACTATCGGTTGCCGTAACAAGAAATTCAGTTATGTTGTACTTATGATTCTTCGTTAGGGATTGAGATGATGGAATCTCGGTGACCTCAATAACAATGTCTTGGGCACAATCATCCTCTGCGTACACATTGGCTTCGAGAAAGGAGGAGGCCTCAAGACAAGAACTGAAGCAACGATGGGAAATGAAAATTTTTTCATCACCAACATCAGATATCTTTGAGTGGGCCACTCCATGAACAACATGGATAGTAGGAGGTATCTGTATCAATTGCGAAAGAAGCAAAGTCACAAATTATAAGTTGAATCAAATCTTTTGATTCTATAATTGACAGTGACACAATGATTTGCTTACCAAGTCTTCATCACAGTCGTCAGCAATCCCATCGCAGTTTTGGTCAATAAGATCGCATCCCATTCCTATCACAATTGATTGAAAGGCAGCCAAATTGCACATGGTGTCTGATGTCTCGATAGATACAGATCCCATATTCATGTTACTTGTCATGAATGTTTCGTATTGGTTAGTCATCTTATTTCGATCAAGATCCTCTACCCCATACAGCAGCAGCTGTACCGTTGACCGAAGAAGGGCATCATAGTTCGTAAAGCTGAAAAATTGACCGTCAAATCGAAACTTTATAGCGTTGCCTTTGCACAGGACATTGATTCCTTCATTGTCTTGAAGCAGTGTAACAGTCCCATCATCATACTCTATCAAGAGCTCCAGTTCAAAGGTAAAAGGTCGCTCGCAATATATTTCTTCATTGAAGGTGATAACGTATTCTTTGAAACTTGGATGGGCATTGGAAGGCATGTGCAAATCAGCAAAACCATATAATTGGGGTGGGGTGCTATCCAGAACCATTTCAATCACGTCTGTACTAGCATCGTTGAATGACGTGGTAGACTCCTCTACCACACATTCAGATACGACCTTCACATCGTATTCTGAGTCTCCATTTAGCATGCTTAGATCCTTCATAAATAATAACGAATTGTTCGGTACTTCGAAAGTTTGGATTGAAACACTGTGAAAAGGATGCGTCAACACTTACCCAGTAAAGAGTGGCATATCCAAATTCATCTTCCACAAACTCAGTTGAAAAATCAACTCCATCAACCATATCTGTGCCATTGGACCTCAGCAATCGCCCCTCCTTCCAGCTAGAAGCATTCCAATCACCCTTACGGCGATAGAGAAGAACAACACCTTGCAAGTTGGCATCATAGTTGTTGTTGTAAATAGATCTGTCAAACAATGATCTTTCTGTGTGGCCCTCGTTAAAAACAGTCACTTCAAGCATTAGATTTGAGCTGCTCAGTGCCTTGCTACCTAGAACTATTCGAGATTGATGGTACAAAGCACCAGACCATTCAACCGATGGGCATTTTGGGGTGTACCTGAGGAGCCTGTTGCCGCTGGCATCTTCCCAGTTCCAAAGATCCACCTCCATTTCAATAGGATTATGGCTGTCTACCAAACAGTGACTCCTCAAGAAAAGTGTCAGAGGTTGAAACCTCAACTTGCTACCAGGACCCTTTAAGATTGCAATTGTGGTATTTACACTCTCGCCTCCAGTAAGCTTATACACTTGGTCGTCAACAAGAGGCTCTCCATTGACAAGGACGGAAAAATCCGCAGCATTGGTTTTTAGGTCTAATCCAAGTTCCAAGAAGGAATTTGACCGATCAGCCACATCTTCATCATTTGAAAGTACTGCACTAAAGACAATTGGTTCATGCGGTAGATATTGCCTGCCAATGACTTCATCATACGAAACTGATATTGACGGGTTTGGTGGAAGACAGATGAAGTTTGATTCAAATACAAAAGCATCCTCCATGGAATTACCACTCTTGTCTTTGACACCATCAATAGTCAAGGTGTATTCACGACCAAAGAGCAAATCATAATCTCTACCAAAAATTTTTTCTTCGTTGAACTGGATATTTAAGATATTGCCGGAGCAAACAATGTCCAGTTCAGAATTTCTGAAAACAGAACTGCTAGCATCAAATCCAGACACCTCCAGCTCAACAGAAAATTGGTGTGGCAACTCGCAGTCCAAGTCTTCGGTGAAAGCTATTGCCAGTTCTTGTCCAGGGTACAGATTTGCTAATGGAGAGGGTTCCCCAAATACTCTTGGGCTCTAAAAGTCGATAAACAGGACATTGCAAAGTGATGAACGATTGTTCGGATATGAATGATTATGATCTGATAGGCTGTATAATTATCAGGACTTTCTCACCTCAGTATCAATTAATCCAAAGATGCTATCAGATGTGAACTCTTGAAGGGAAAGAGGGCACTCTGCGCAATCACAAGTTGACCTCAAGCGGATCTCATACGATGTGGCATCATCAGATGGATATTTCCACTCGGCACTGATGTAACCAAAACTATCCTCCGACAACAGTACAAAGTCTATTTCTTGGGATGTTTCATCCAAACCTTTCTGCCAGGTTTGAAATGTGTTCCCAACCTTTCTATCGCTCACTATTCGGTACTCGATCCAAACATGTTCAAGAGTGGTCTTGTTTGACAGCTCCTCATTCAGTGTAACTCGATCTGGGTTGTATATCGTTATTGGCAAAGTTGCAGCAGAATCTCCATTGATTTGAAACTTGCCATAGGTTTCCAAATCGCCTGAAAGATGCACAAATGCAAACAAAAAATCTTAATGTTAGTATCACCTGTTATATGTGTACCATACCAATGATTTGGCAGGACTTACCGCTCCATTGGACCTCAGCACATGGCTCAGTGAACTCAATGTACTTAGAATATCCGCTGCCTGATACTTCCAATTTGTTGTAAACCTCGGCGTAGTTTTTGGCACTACCGAAGCTTCCTTCGCTTTCACACTTTGATTGAAGATAAATCCTAACAGAATCATAAGTATTAAGCTTGGGGCCTTTTGCAACAGTGACCGTGGTCATTTGAGATGATCCTCCAAAGCCGGGCTGCACACTCGGTAGAGTCCATGCTGCCATTTCAGCTTTTGAGAAAGTAAATTCCAGGCCGTTCTCATTATCTGCTGCCTCATGGTAGAGAACAAACTTGGATGTCCCGTAACCGAGGTTGGCTATTTCCAAATCAAATGTCTGAGTGTGTAACGAAAAAGAATAGGACGTGAGTTAGTTTGGTGAACATGACAATAAAGAAAAGACTTCTTTTTTCTGACCATGAGATCATCACTTGAAACAGCTACACCTAATGGCCTTGTAGTCTCAATGATTGAAATTGAAGGGTCCTCAATTCTTCGAGTTCCTTTCTCCCAAGGGCAACTAGACTGGCCCTCTACAGTATTGAACACAAAAGTACCGTACTTGGGGTCCAAGAAAACACTACCCATTTGATGAAATAAAGTCAAAATGGAATGCAAATAAATTGTGAGTGAAAGAAAGCGCAGTTCAAGAGGTGCAATTTGGTGCAACAATGGATCTCACTCCACAAGAAATTCGTCACCATCATCAGGGTCACCAAGCTGAAGAGTAATGGTTGTTTGCTCGCTTGTTTCTCCCTGCTCAATCATCCTGTTGCTTGTTTTGTGTGAGTAAGACAAACCAGCCCCATATTTTACACCAGCCAGAACCCCAAGTCCTACAGCAGTCTTGCCCCACCCATCAACTCCAATTCCACCTTGGTAGTCTGAGTTCTCTACAGAAGATGAAGGATCGTTGAAGAGATCTTTGTAACTTGACTTCTTTGTCTCATCCAGCGTCATTGTTAAAAGAGACCCGCCGCCAGAAAATTGGATACGATTTGTTGACTCCAAATCAATGTAAGAGTCATCGATTTGATTTGCAACGTCAGATGTAGTCTCGAGGGTCTCTTTGCCACTTGCTAGCTCTGAAGAAATGAGGGCAGAAGAACCAGCATCACTATCAATTACAGCATTCTCAAACTCCCACATTTTCCACTACCTGCATTTAGTTGCACGAAAAATTAGTCACAAAATTTGAGAGCAGTGAGAGGTTGTGAAATGATTATTGACCAATTGACATTGTCATTTGGCTAACACAAAACATTTTTTTATTGTTAGCTCACTCGTGATTCTCTGGCAAAGGCTCCCATTCTAAACCATCGTGCAAACCCTCCTCTACCTTATCTTGATCATCTTCTGAACATTCCCATTTCCCGTCGAATTCCGAGCAAATACTCGGATCTGTCAAGTCAGGACTCACAGAAGACTCACACCTGTATGCTGTGACCTTCTTAGAAACAGCTGCGTATGAGCAATCAGGGCGACTCGCTGAGGAGTGGTTTGAAAACCAATTATTGATCGTCAACAGTGAGCTAGTGTCCGACTCAGAGGCCTCGTTCACAGAGTTGTAGTAAGTGAGAGCTTCCTCCCATCCTTTTGCGAGAAGGGATGAGGTAGGGTGAGGTCCAGGCACCTAGGCAATAGAATCATGACAATAAATTCAGAGCTTACCATAAATAGATGAATTCACTGCATCAATCTCTTCTTCTGTTGCTTCGCCAGTGGTATTTGCCAAAAGAATCTCCAAGTTCCTGTCGAGTTCAGGAAGTATTTCATCTTGTAGCTGCTTATAAGTAATGAAGGACAGGGATTTTTGGTTTTCTTGGCTGGCAAGGTCAAATTTTATGCTAGTGGTGACACTGGCTTCACATGTTGACTCGTCAAATGACACTGTATGTGTTGTGCGAAATAGGATGGCAAAGCTTGGAACCAAGAAAACATCCGATTCTTGCCCTAGGTTTTGTTTTTGAAAAAGAGTTAATTTGTTAAGAATTTGAGTAACCAAATCAAGCAAGTCTTGAACATCTTCTGTCACTCACCAGCCCAACCTTTGCCAATTGATCCAGGAGTTGAATAGCTCCATATTATTTTCAATGCGTGAGTGTGAACATCTTCTTCTAGCTCACTAAGCCACGTCCTTCCAGAGTCAATATTGGCACTTCATGTTTGACAAGTCAAGAGCACAAAAAATTATCAGCACCAAGTTCATCATAACATGAAATTGTTTACCAACACTTACCCAATTTCTCCAGCAAATTTTCCTGATTCCGCACAGGCTAGTGCAATTAGAGGCCCACCACTTGGTTGAAAAATTGAGATAGTGAATTTTTAGTGGCATGCACAAAGCCAAGCATTCGTCATAGCACAAATAAATTAGCAATTGGCCTCACCATGAAGCTAGACCCCCATCAATAACTGCGTGCAGATAGGCACCAAAATCAACCCCTTCATATTTTTGCATTTGGTCCATTGTTATTCTCACGGTGCTTTCCACATTAGTATAAGTGACAGAGGATAGCCCACCTTATAGAATAGTACAAGATGGCATAGGAAATACTATCAGCATGAAGCACATCATTCAAGGAATGACAAAAAGATACTCCTATCTCCACACTTACCAGGAGGGTCACGAATGACAAGAAGGGGCTGCATTGTTGGCATGACAAAACTACCAAACACAAATAGAAATAGAAAGGGAAGCAAAATTTGTGAGAACTATGTTGAACAATGATGTTTTACTAAATAGTCCTTCTTTTCATTTTTACTAACCTGTTCCCGTCCTGGTCTGCGTAGTCCCCTGTAACAACTACATACATCGTGTGCAAAGATACACCATTTCGGATTGTGATTGTCTTGGAATAATCATAAATCGGCGCCCCTTCTGTGATTCGAGGAAGGCCAGCTTTAAGCTGGATGTCCACTTTTGAAGTATCTCCATCTTCTTCAATCTCCACTGGTTCGATGCAACCTTCAGTACAGGCAAGATAAAGATCTAAATTGTCACCCAGTACACTAAGGATTGAAATCATTCGACTGTCTGTTGGATCGCTTGGAACAAGGCCTAAATTTAAGAATGTGGGATGAGAAGACTGCTTGAATAAAGGCGTATGGTGATGGACATAGTAAAGTACTTACCCACATTGTTCTGGATTGACACTTGTGTCGAATCTTCAACCAGGCGGCAGAATTCGTCTTCCCCATTCACACTAGAATCCTCAGGAATGATCAAGTGTTTGACAGAAATGGACAAATCAAATTCTTCCCCAGTACCAATTACGTGGAAAGATTCTGAGTCTCCACTGGCTGAATTGGTTATCTCATACGAAGAGCACCCTCCAGCTTTGTCCATGCGGTTCAAAATGCTAGGTTCAAAAATAAGTACACCGTTGTATTGAAACCGTGCAAGCGACAATAATTCTAAAACTTCTTCATTCTCATTGGTTGTCTCGTTGGAGTATTCGTATGAGCTAAAGGCTCTAGTTTCATTGTAAACTTCTTCCATTTCTTCATCTACGTCGTTCACTTCGCTCAAATCAATCCTGTAGGAAATTTCAGCGAGTTCATCCATGACAAATTGGCGGTCGCCTGCTTCGTTGGCTTGTATACTTTCCAGTTGAACAGTGATGACTTGGGCAGGAACAGGGTAAATCCCTGAAACCCCCGATTGGGTCAATGTCTCTTGATAGATTGAATTGCTGCAGCCTTCCAGTCTGACAGTAATATCAGCGGTCCCAAGTTCTATGTCACATAGACCACCAGCCACTTCTACAGTCAGATACGCAAGAGTTGTATCAAAAAAGTCGTGCCCATCAAAAAGACCAGCAAGCAATTTCTCAGATGATGCATAGAAACCAGTGTTGTAATAAGTGTAGGATTTTTCATAATCCTTTTCACCAGTAGTATGATCTAAGGGCTCAAAAGTATGATCTTCGAGATTGGCCTGCAACAGATCCAAGAAACAGTGAAATTATTGGTGATTGATTGTGGGATCGCAAAGAATCGAAAACACTGCACTTGTACCTGTGGATAGACCCACGTCCCAATTGGAGCATAAAGAACATAGTCTCCACTATCGTCTTTGGACAGATGTGCAGAATAAAGATGCAGCAAATCATCATAGGTGAGCACATGAAAAGTTGATCATTTGATTCACTCCTTGAGTCTAAACACTGAGAAATAGTTACCTGATTCTGTACATTCAACCTCAATGTCAGACCCGTGCCCCAAAAGACCATACTTGCTATACAAGCAAACTTCTACGCCAGGCAAAGTGCAGCCAGTTGTTTCGGCACCCTCGGTTCCCCCGCTCTTTCCAGCATAGAGAGTGCCCCTCAAGGCAATTAACGTTGCATCTGCAATATGAATTTCCTTTTCAAAAGTGAGGTGTGACATATATACCACAAGGCCATCTTCTGGGCATTCATTGATTTCATCATTGCACAAGAATGTATGGTTCAAATCTCCGCTGGTCTTATGTGGTTTGATGATGAGAGGCAACTGGCTTCCATCAGAGAGAGTTCTGGATGCTAGTACGGGGTATTGGCTGAGTTTGATGACAACTGAAATTGAAAGTGGTGTGCGTGAGAACATTTAACATATCGTAACAAAGATTCCATGGCAGGGAAACAAACTACTACACACCTTCACCAGAGTCCGGGGTCTCTTCAGTGCCTGAATCTAGAACCAATCCATCAACATCCTGCAGCTCCCAGTCGAGTGTAACATTGGAGACTGGAAGAGCACCAGACTCTTTCTTCAGGGTCACTCGAACCAGTGCTGACGATTCCCATTCGATCGTGTGTTGCTCACAGAGGCTTGCACTGGTTTTAACAAGACTTCCATCAGTGCTCAGAGTATCAACCATGTAACTGGATCCAACTGCGCTGACACAATATTCGTAAATAGTTCCAACTGACAACGCGGAAACTAGATCCATGTAGTCCTTGCTGGGGACCAATTTCTCACTGGTGCATGGCTGAGTGGAGTAGAAAAAATACGACGGAGCAAAGGCCACAATTGGCTGCTCGCTAGAATAATTGATTTCTTGCCTGGTAATGGTGTAGGCGTCCTCGCAAACTGAGTTGTCACTGAACTCAAAAACGATGTATCCATCTGTTTGAGTGACACTCAAATCTAACGGAATTCCAGAATAATCCAATGTTAGATCACCATCATCGCAAGAACACGACGTGACAGCCTTCGTTTGATTGTTCGAGTATAGGACGATGACAAAGGTTTTCTCATTGTGAGTAAGGATTGCAACCATTAGCGAATATTGCACAATTGCCACAAACCAAAACTTACCGTAAATACTGCTTTCAATTTGCTTCTTTCATCAGTGAATTGCTGCCCTGATGCATCGACAGGATCCAATGTAATAAGGAAGCGCTTTCCAGATGAAAGGCCAGAAATGCTAACCTGAAAATTGTCCATTGCAAGGCGATTCCCGACGCCAGGCACAGATGTGTCGTAGTTGCCTGTTTCATCTTGTAAGTAAACTGTAGGTTTGAAGTACATGTCGTCAATGGATGTACCATCTGAGATTGTTCCATCAGGAATCGACAGAGAAATCAGAACGCCATTCTTATACCTCTCCAACACAGTCACTTGCAAGGTGTTATACACATCAATGGACGAGAATCGTGACATTAATTCAGATCCGTCAGAATTCCCCTGTAGGAATTCAATTGACGAGATCAAGTACTGATCATCAAACGTAATGGTGCTGTCTTCATCCAAAATTTCTGACAACACCAAGCTGTAGGCATTTGCCTCTCCTTCTGCAAAATTATCATTCAAATCAAATAAATCAAAGCATATCGGATCTCCAAGTAGCGCACTTTGCAGATTCTCGAATTCAAAGCAAACAGAATGAGTCGTCCCAGCAGTGGTGTCGAGTGAAAAGTCGAATTCTACAGTCGTCTCCTCATTCAGCGAAACATCCCACTCGTCGATTTTACAGCTTGAATAGTCTCCATTGCCATAAAGCTGGCATCCATTTTCTGGAAATATGTAAAGCAAAGTAGGATCGTTTGAAGCATAAGTGTTCTCGGACTGGGCTGTAATGGTGTAAGGCATGATGGACACATGGGATTTGGGCTCATTCTTCGAGCAGTCCCCTGTTACAAGTGCAATGGAATGAAAATCGATGTTCAGGACGTGCAAGTTGGTACAATAATGAAACTGAATCAAATTGAATGCTGGTGTTTCATACCTGTGATAGCATCTGTTTCAGTTGGATTGTGGTAAATGCACTTTGAGTTGTCTGCATAACTTGTAATCAGTCCCTCTTTGATTATCCACAATAGATTTGTCGCAGTTGAATCCCCGCAATCCACAACGGTCAAACTAGATGCTGCTGCAAGGCAAGAGCTTGATTGGACCTTGAGGGTGAAAACCTCCGGGTCGTCACTGATCGGATAATCAATCGCAAAGCGTTGGCCTGAGTTTGATGAATCACAGAGTTGGAACTGTGTTGCATCTTCGCCTGAACCAGGATTACTGACATAAGTCAAACATTTCATCCCACCTGAAGCTGTATTGAGTAGAAGGTATTGCTTTGAAAAGTAATCCTTTGTGGGGAGGAATGAATTTGGAACAAAGTTTGTTGTGTTAGATGGAAATTGATATGTTACTCATCATTTAGCAACACTACTTACAGGATTCTTGTTGCAAGTCCATGAAGTCGATAGTCTAAGTCCCTCCACTTCCCCCATTCCCTCATTACTATCACTTATTTGTCTTGTCCAGCCTGTACCTGGATTATCAATGACGAGACCATGATCAAATAGACATTGGCATTCAAGCGTAGCCCACAATTGGAATCCGACCTGACTTTGCACCATCCCTTGAGCTTCGGCACTGCCACGGCACAATCTTGCACAATGTCCTTCGTTGTCGACAGACTTGTAAACATATGAATAAGTGTCTCCGTTGGCATCAGCACACTGGCCTTCTCCAAATTCTGAGTAAGATGGGAGAACTGTGTAAGACCAGCACTGCTTGTCACGGTCATAGTCAGAAGTGAGGCTTGGGTTGATGTCCCAGCTATCAGCATAAACACAGCTACATGGTTCGCTCTGAGATGCGTCGTGAAGTAGACCAACCAGCTCCCCTTCTCTACTTGCTGCTTGTGCAGAAGTTTTGCATTCTGTGGCACAATTTTGAAATGTAATTTCTTCGATGCCAGAAAGTTCAATTGTAAAGCCACTACTTTCAATGCAGTTTCCGTATCCAACAAAGGTGAATCTGTCCTCAAGGACATAGTCCTAAGTTAAACAAATGATGAGGAATAAAACAGTTGTTAAGAAACTTGAATTGTGTCTACAAAGCAACAATCATGAGAAACTTGGTGATATTTGCATTCATCGCACCAAATGTCGCCAACACATAGTAATCCCTAAGGTTGATGTATCAGTTGTATAAACGATTGGACCATATCCGCTTCTCCCAAAATTCCTTGAGTCGTAGCCGCTTGGTTTTGATGCCAAGGTCTGATCATCAAAATAGCATGTGCATTTCAAAGAATACTGTTCGTAATATATACCAACAAGTTTGTCAACAACGCCTTGAGATTCTGCTGTGCTCCTACAAGATGATGCACAATCTTCGGTAGTAGAGGTGGAAGATTTTGTGATTGAGTCGTATAATCTGGATTCTTCATCTTGACACTCTCCATTTCCAACGTATTCAAAATGATCGTCGAGAATATAACCCTGCAAAGAATCACAAGAAAAAGTCATGAGAGATATCTACACTGCGAAACAGTTACGAAATCTTCAACAAAGAAACAATCGCACCAAGTAACGAAAGCAATAGACACCAAGTGATGGTGTTGTAGCTAAGAAGGTTTTCATCACAGGACCTGATCCTGGATTTTCTACTACGGGTACATCAGTCAGGTCACCATCAAAATGGCATTGGCAATGACTGAAATATATCACGGGAGGACGCGACAAGCCTAGATCCAAGCTGGCCCCTACAAGTTGAGACTCCTTTCCATGGATTGATGCCACTAATGAACAATTATCGAGACAATCACTGTAAGAAATACTTTCAGGAGCACCTAACTTTTCAATATATGAAAACGGGGCATTTTCTTGGTCCCCACAGTAACCCAGAAAACTAAGTTGTTCCCAGAAATTGGACAAATCACCCAAGTCCAATGAGGCCATTGCAACATCTCCTTCGTGTTCTTCGACTTTATGTTGTGACATAACATGGAGCTCATCATTATCAATCTGCGGATCAAAACAAAATTGGCAGTGAGGAACATCAATTTGGTATAAGTAGCACAATAAAATACGTCAAACAGTCTTCTACCTGAGAAATTGAATCGAGTTTCCTTCTGCTGACAAGTGGCTCTGTTAAGCCAGCATCCATGTTCTTGTTGTTACCGGTATTGTTTGGGTGTGAGGCATTTTCCAATGTCTTATTCGGGTCTCCTCTATCTTGACCAACATCTATGATTACTGCATCATCTCTTTCAGGTGTTTTTCGTTGCAACTTCAGACCATCTTCTTCCTTGCTCATCAATCCATCGTGAACAATATTTCTCTCTGACTCTGCCATTGCATCAGAAGAAACACCAACACCTGGGGAATGACCCCTAGTCGCTTGAAGATTAGGTTTGCGGAGCTTTCTCGTAGCTGCAACCATATTGACTGAAAGTAGAACCAACAAAAAGGTTGCTACCATTTTAACAGAGTGGCCACGATGGCAAAGCTTTGGTTTCTTGTTCCTTTGAATAGGAAATGATCGGCAAAATCCTCTTATGCTTTTGAATGACGCCACACTATCGAAGCCCAAAGGGTTTTGAAATGCCTTCTTGACACGTTCGAGGTATGAACTAAAACCTCTAGCCAAAGCTCCAGCAGCCCACGTTTCATCTGTCAAGTCTTGAAGAGCTCCAGAAATGTATCCACGAGTCACTTCATTTGCCAGCTCGGTTCCAGTCTCAGCGACACCATGAGTCCTGGCGCGTTCATCTTCGCCAACCCCTCCTATGCCACTCCTCGTGAGAGCAGCTTCCAATCCAAAATCTTGAGCAATGCCTCTTTCGCAGCTGATATATCCACCATTGTCGATATCCCAATGGCTTTGAAACGCCTTCGAATGCTTCAGGTAGAAAAGCAGACCACTGACAACATTAGTCATTTCAACGCCATTGAAATTGCTTCCAATGGGGCCTTGAGAACTGCCGAAACGAGTTCCATTTGACATCATACGATCCGGCCCAGTGACAAATGACATGCTCCCGTCTACGCCACTCAATGCGCCCCTTTTGCCCCCGAGAGTTTCGCCATCACCAAAACCGACGAGATTTTCACGGACCTCGAAATACTTGAGGTAGAAAAGAAAAACGCTCACAAGTGCTGCCAACCCGATATCTTGCTCATGTCCTACATCACGCCTTGTTCTATCAATGAGCTCTTGAACAGCTCCAAAATGTGTTCCGTTCGATAGCACCACAAGACATGCTCCATCTTTAGAAGCCACATGCCCATCTGCTCCATTTCCACCTATGGCACTGCCATTGACGGCAGTTTCCACGCCCTTGAAGCCACGAAGGCTTTCGATAGCCTTGAAACGCTGGAGGCTAAAAAGCAGACCACGCACGTCTCTGGTAACTCCTCCCAAAGTGGCCCGTGTTTCATCGACCCTATCTTGAAGAGCTCCACAAATGGAAACATCTCGATTTGTGAGCTCGAGTCCAGTGCCAGAAACACCACAAGCCACACGCCCATCTTTTCCTTCGCCTCCCTCACTACCTCCCCCGCCACTTATGGTGGTGTCCAACCCAACATGTTGAGTAATTCCCCATTCGCTCCAGATACATCCACCATAATCAACGAAATCAAAAAGACCGTGAAGGGCCTTGAAATGCTTAAGGTACAAAAGCATACTTGGGTATTTTGTTCTGAGACGAAGATCAAATCACAAATAGATCTGTGAGTGACAACAAATGAGTAATCATCAAAGAGATGAGACTCCACACGGAACACTCCACAGGGGACACAATATATTCATCAATGCACCTTTTTTTGCCAACATTTCGATCCTTAGACAAAGAAATGCCCACCAACTCCCCTCCCTCATCTTTGCCTTTGAACTCCAACTATTCTCGTCCCTCAAAATGAGAGTCCAACTTCAGCATTCACTTTTAGCCAAAATCGGTAAGATCAGCAAAAATTACAGATCCTCTCTCCCCCCACGTGCAAACTCTTGATCGAAGCACACGTCAGCGAAAAAACACAAGCATTCAGCATTCCACCCCCTCCTCTCAAATGAACTCTTAATCAAAGCGAGGATCAAAAGGAATGCAGAAATAAATCATGTCCTGGCATGGTATTTTAAATCACCTTGATAGAAATAGTACTTGAATAACTTGGTAAATTGAAAAGATTTGATTGTTTGTTTTTTTTCCTTTGGGACTTTTTGTGAGGATGAACCCAACACTCATAAGCACCAAACACTCTAAGTATCAAATCAGTCGCACTCATGCCCAACGATGCCAAAACCTGACCAAATAATTTTCCAATTTTTGCTCCAAAGATCAACATTATATTGACATCAGCTGCTAGTAGGGCTTCCCGTTCCGAGTATTTCCCTTCCACAACTTTGGAAGAGTAAAAATCTTCCAAGGCAATACTCAGACTACTTGAGGCTACTAGAGGGCAGAAGGGCTTCGGATGCCAAATGGCCAATTCCCACTTTGGAATAGACAGGTGGAAGTGGTGCCACAACACAGATGTGTGGTCTCTATTACGATACGCTGGCATAACTGTATTGGGATTCTTTTTTTCCATTATCGCATCAGAGCGGGGAGATTCCCAATGAGATGTTTTCCGCGCATTCATTTGACAAGTCCTGGCATGATTGCCACAATATTTCAAACGAGAAGACAGCACGTTCTGGCTGAGCAACATTGGGGTTGTTTCCCATTCCATGTTGAATTTTGATTTTTGATTGGTATCTATTTCGCGCTCCAAACAATTGGTGTGCACATGGGAGTCAATTATCGAGGACCAACTAGATGTACAAGTATTGGAGTGAGAAAGGACGAGAACCGATGGGCTTTATTTGATGGCGATGTGACGACTATTTAGAAGGCAGGGCCACACATATGATTATGAAAAGATGGAGGGATTAAATGAAAAGAAGAGGAGGAGGTATTGGCATGAATGTTATGATCAACATCATTCATCGCACTTGCAAACAGCGGCTTTGCGGCTTTTAACTTTGTGGTAACATCTGAGAATGTGATTGGAAAGGGCTACAGGGCTACAGCAATATTGTAAGTACCATATATTGAGGCAAAAGGCTTTGAACCCAGACAATTACGGCTCGCCGCTCTCTCACTACACAAGCAATCTACATGTTAGAACAAGTACAAGACAACTGGAGGAATGGCGTTGGAATCAAATTCTTTAAAGTTTGATTCTCCCCTTGCCCGATTCCCATCGGCAAAAGATGCTCCACCATCAACGTCACAAGCATCGTCAGTGGAATAACGAGAAGGCAGGCAGGCGTGCTTGCCGAGTCGAATCACCACCAACATTCCTTCTCGTCTCGGCGTTGTGGGGATGGTTGCGTTGTCGTGGGTCCAAATGTGAGATGCGAGGATTTTGAATGGGGATGTGGCGATGGAATTGGAAGCGCAGCATCCTGGTGGACACATTGTGGCTAAATTGCTCAACTTGCTTGCGAATGTAGCGGAGAAAAGCGTCACTAGACCACCATCCAATCATCATTATTGTGTAAACTGGGCACTCTCCCAGATACATTGCCATTGCTGCCCCTGATCGAATGGAGTGGGTACCCAATTCCTTCTTTTGGATACCCAGAACGTCTTCGCCAATAGCTCCAACTACATCTGTTAAGGCATTTGTCATCATTGCCGAAGTTACATGTTCAATCCGATCATATCTCCACACTGCTGATACTGGGGTGTCTCTGGTGGCACCAGCATAACCCCAGATGCGTCGCACTAATGCCGCCCATTGTCGAACTGGGCAAAGGACTGGATCTCCTGACGCAATCTGTGTCACAGTGTCCATTCTTTCATCACTCTTTTGCCACTCAAAAGTCAAAGAAACACTGTCAGGGTACTCCAAATTTCGTGCAGTGTGAGGTAGCTCCTTGCCATATTTGAAGAATCGGATATTGCAAAGGCGTAGAATGTCAGTTCTCCATTGCTCTGACTGTGGGACCTTAAGGTACTTGCAAGACCTGCAGGCAAAGAAGAACGCTCCTACCGCTAGCTGAGAGATGGCACGCTGTGTCTCAGTCGTCTGTTTCTTGGCAATTTCTTTAACCACACAAATCGGGATGGCTTTCTGCTGGTCTGGCAAGGGACTTGTGTTCTTCACTCCTCGGAACATGCGCGATAAAAATCGGCCAAGTTTGCCATCATCGTCGATGGTTGGGTTTGGCTGGTTGTTGTCCCGGAAGGTCTGTGCCACATATGAGACGGAATTGCGGATTGTGCCTTCAGCCAAGGTGTCATAAGCCGGTCCTGAAAATCTTCCTCCGTGCAAAGCCATGGCAAATGCTCCGATGAGGGTAATGCGCTGTCCTTTTGTGAAGTGCTCAAGGAAGATGTTGTTCCCGAGTCCAACAGACTCGCACCATTGGCACCACCTGTCGAACGCCCGAGCTTGGTCCGCGTGTGTCGCTCCTGTAACTGCGGCTTCACAGGCAGCCTCTGCAGCACGGAGATCAGCCAAGAGCTGATTTCGTTGGGAAGTGGAACAATTTTGAAGTGTTTTGGAAGCTGTGAAGGGACAACAGTGCGCAAAATAGAAGTTAGTTCTTCATCGTCCCTGTCGTCATCACGGGACAGAGCGTCGGCGACCACATTCTCGACTCCCGGGAACCACTGGCTGTAATCCTTGATGCGGTGCAGCAAAAAGCGCATGGCATGGCTACGTGCCACTTCGATCCGAATAGTTGCTTGGATTTCGTCGTCTCCCAACTCTGAGAAGTTTGTTTTCCTCGACCAACCTGCTGACGTAGTGCTGTCAGTCATGGAGAGTGCACAATCGCCCTCCTTCAGACGCCCCGCAAGTATGTCGATCCAGGGAGAGATGATGGAGGCAATATGTTCTAACAGGTTGTTTGATGCTCGAAACCGTAAGTGGAGAGGGATGTAGAATCTCCAGGCCCATCCCATGTGGCTATAACCTCCCAATCCTGCTGGGCACGAATCTGTCCGATAGACATGTGTGGGCTTGCGGTAGGCGAGCATGTTCAAACTGACACCACCTCGTGCCTGTTCCAGAAAGAAGAGCATGAGTCGTAGATCCTCTCTGCACCGGTCATTGAGTTTTATGGATCTTCTGTTCTTCGCACGGTGTTGGAGGTCCCGCAAACGACTAAGAAAGTGGTGGACAAAGGGAAGAACCATACTCAAGTGAACCAGTCGGCCTATGTTCTGTTCGAGCTCTTTGGCAGAGGAACAACCTCGTTCCAGAATGTCATTCAATGCTTCCGACCAAGCGACAAAGTTGTTCACGGGGAGTGATACCCAAAGGCGTTGAAAGTCAAAGAGCCAACCTAAAATCATTTTCTCCTTGGTAGCTGCTGCTTCCGCGACCAATTTTGACAAAGCTGCCATGTCTTCACGGGGTAATGGTTCTTCTGGGTGAAGTGGACGTGATGCGACATGCAGAGCTAAAAGTGATGCACCCTCCAAGCATTGAACATTGTTTGAACCTTCGATATCAACTGTCAATCCCACCAAATCATCGATATAGACGTCGTGGATGCCTTTCGGGTTGACTGGGACATCCACAATGAGTTCTCGACCTTGGCCCAGCGATGTAGAATCAAAAGGAGCGGGCAATTGTGGTGGGATCATATCAATATTTGGGGCCTTTAACTTATTCGGGTCCCAAGTATCAGCATGAAGAATAGCAGTTGCAAGGTTGCAGATTGGTTCGGAGATGTCGCACCATTCGTATGGACATGTTGCGCCCCCAAATGGGAGTCGGAGGGAAACGATGGCAATGTCGTCGTCGGGTAGCTGGGTGCAGGTTTGGATGGCTACATCTGCATTCAGATGGCACCGCCTGTATGCGGACTTGAAATCAACCTTCGAAGCCAGGATGCGTTTGTTGGGATACTTGTTCCGAGCTGCCACTGCCCAATTAACAATACGGCGAAGGCAAGCTCCGAACATGCAGGGCGAAAGTTCCTTCTTTCGAACCCTGCTATTGACTGAGGTGCCCGAGGCCCACTTGTAACTTTGATCATGTGTGAGCCGATCTTTGTCAATGATGCGGCCTGTCTCGTCGATAGTGTTTTGGTGGATGATGTTCATTGGTGCGAGGAGAGCTCCTGGGATGCGATGAAGTTTGGATAGAGGAAGAACCAGTCCATAGCCGTGCCTAACATCTTTTTCGACAAGTTCTCGCAACAATTTCCTCTTATTTGTTGCCCCCTTGTGGTTTCCGAACTGGAGTGCCTCCTCCAGGTCAGCTGCCCGCTTATCATTGTCCAAGATGTCCAAAGGCCACATTGATCCCTGAGTGAGCAGGTTCTTCATCTTGGTCCAACGTGGGTGGTGTTTGAAGATCGCTTCCAGTAGGTCAGGGTCCCTGAACTCAGACCCATATGCCAATGGGGACTTCGTTTCTTTCAGTAGAGCTTGCTTTAAATCCTTTCCTGCTCGAGAGAGGAGACAAAAGTTTCGTGCCGCTGCTTCTGGACTGAGGTCGAATTGAAATTGTGGCTGCGATGGTTTCTCGCACGGCGTGTTGATCACTTCCTGTATGATAGGAATGAGGTTCGGTGGCCATACGTGGCCCGTTGTGCCATCTGTAAGGTGACAGAGTGGGTTGGCAATACAGTGCCATGAGAGAATGAGCGAAAAGAAAGGTCGACCCTGACCCTCCATTTCAAAGGACACGACCCTGTGTCAGAGCACATCCCTGTGCTGTGGCACAAAGTGCCATGGTGGAATGAGGAACTGCAACTGTTCTTGGCTGACACAACATCTCTGTTCTATTTTCCAAGAGCCATGAATGTAAACTGATGACGCTCTCCCCCGGTTACATGTTCAAACAAACAAATAACTACTTACCAAGTATGTCTTCGCATCGCCAACTTGGCTTGTTATCCGTGCCAACTTGCTCTTTCCCGTCAGTTGTGTCCTGAACATTGATGTTGGTCGTGATGTTGCCATCGTTGCTCCAATTCACTATGATTTCTTCAGCATGCTCCGTCCTTGGAGGATGATGTAGCTCTGGTGGACAGTGATGACTCGTCCGTTCGATGGGAGAAAGATGAGGAGAAGTGGGTGAAGGGGGGTGGCAAGCTTTCTTTCGGTCTGATGGGGAAGTTGCTCCAAAAATGTCCCCGTCAATAAAAGGTGTAGCATCGGGTGGTTTTGGAAGAGGTCGAGCACCGCTAGGCCCCGACCTGACCAATCAGCTTCCACGAACCTTCTTCATAAATGCCTTGAACTCAGCGACCTTCTCCGCAGGGATTTCATTCTGAGACACGTGACTTGAGGAATGCTTACAATCTCTGAAGCAGTTTCCTTTTATATGCCATCGTGGGCACATTTTCTCCTTGCCCTTCCAGATTGGTCTATCCAATACGCATTTGCCGCAGAAATTCCTCTTCCAATCTTCTCCCTCTCCAAGCTTGAAGTCCTCCATCTGGTCATCGTTTACAATCAGATCCTCTGATATGGCATCAATCTTTCTCTTGTTGCGGTCTCGTCGAGGAGATTGAGGCTTGTTGCCTTGGGCCGATACCGTATCCAGCACTGCGGAGTTGTCGATGAATGAAGGGGGTAATTCCATGTTGAATCGTCCAAAGGTGACGTCTCGAATGAGGTCGTCAAAATTGAGAATGTCATCGTCCACCTCCGAACGGTCCGCAGCCTTGCGACATTCATCAAGCCAGTTCTGGCATCGAATGTCCACTGCGTAGAGGAATTTTGCAGCAAACTTAGGGTCGGACGCAACACGAACCTTGAAGTGATGCTTGCTGAGCTGATACTTTTTAAGCAATGTCTTCATGTGCTGAGTGCCTACTCCTGCTGCCGTGAAGAATATTTCGAATGCCCCCGTCAAGTACCCCAATTGCTGTCCTAACTCTGTGAAATCCTGTGGCACGACTCCTGTTTGTTTGGTGGAAGCCTTGATTTCATCCATTGATTTTCCTTTACCTTGGGAGATTGCCAACGCCAGGATAAGAGTTCTGTTTTGCATGGAAGCGGATTGGAATGGTGTGCGTTCCGATAAGCTGAACCCAGAAAAGTTATTAGGTGTGCTTGAATCTGAATACAAGAAATTTCCAATGTGGAGAGACTGAACAAAGCTGTGGGCGAAGCTAACATCACCTAGACCAAGGTCTTCAAAATGCATTTGTAGCTCTTGGTCAGCCAACCCGGCATTTTCACAATTGATGAAGCTCAGACACTCTTTCGATAATGAAGTCGCAGCGCGGTCACTGGATGGGGCTGATGCCATCAGCAACATGTTGATGGTGGATGAGTGAATTTTCTTCGTACGATCCTTCTTGCTTTCATCTTTGTCCTTTAGTCGTTGCAGCTCTTCCTTCCTGAGGGTATTAGCTGTTTGTGCTTCATCGGTCTGCCTGGACATGGTCTCATTTAGTTGCCTGAGAACATCGGCATTGTCACCAGGTGGCAAGCCTCCTGGAATCCCTCCTGCAGGAGGGAGAATGCATGTTGCTTGTCGGGATATCCCATATTCCACCAACTCTCCATCATCGGGATGAACTGAATACCTAGTTTCGGAGATGCGACCTCTTTTAACCCCCCACGCCCAGGAAAGGAACTTGTCAACATGGTCAGCTGCTTTCACTGGGTAGGCAGGAGTGTCTGAAGTATGCAGAGCATCAAATTCTGCTGCCGCAGCAACAGCGATTGGAATGAGTTCGGATGGATCAGCTGTACCTGCGTTGAGCAAAGCATCCCTAAGCCAGGGAGCTGGGATAAAAGATGCCGACCCTTTGAAATTCTTTGTGCCTGTCACGAGAGGGATTGCAAGTGAATCCACTGCGGTTGCATCAGCACAAGCTACTAAGTCGTTGGATGGTGGTGTTGCGATGTCGCACTTGGCTATTGCTGATGTGATATCCACAAGCACACATGCTGAAGTGCTCTCCATGCCAATCAGGCCAACGACCTTGTTGTCAGGGCGAATGAGGGTGCCCCCAAAATTCTTTAGACTGTGAAGCATCAGAATCTTGTTCTTATCATTCGCTGTGAGGATGACAAGGTCGGGATCCTCTGTGATGGCCTTGATCCTCTTGTCATCATCTTTAGAGCTTGACATGGCCTTCGCAAAGTCTTCCATCCTTCTGTTGGCTCCATCGTTCACCGCTAGAGACATGAAGTATTGTTTCCAAGAATTGCTCATGATAACCATGGTGGGAATGTTGGGAATGCAATTTAAAAAGTCTATTATCTAGCAGTGAGAGGAGACTGAGTTAGCAGAGGCAAC
>JALLOT010000083.1:0-27964 GCA_036939595.1 Thalassiosira livingstoniorum | reverse complement strand
ATGTTTTTCAAACAATAAACACAGTTTTGGAGAGTAGCTAATGCTAATCTCAACATCATCACCTGAGACAGTATCTGAAAGCTCACATTGGTTTGCTTCATCTGAATGAATGTATCCCAAAACAGCAACCACTGCTTGGAGGATTGTGTGCCTATCATTTTTCTTAGCACAGAGAACACATGTCTCCCCCCCCCCGTCACTGTTTGTAGAATCTGATTCTTGTTTGAAGTAAGGTCTGTGACAATTGTGATGAGATAAATAGCTAAGATACAAAAATATTTTCAATTTTTACTTACACATAGCTTTGCAAGTATATTGCATAATTCTCTGACTGTGATCTCAGCCTGTTGATATCAGATCATACTTTGTTCCTCTCTCATTCAAACTGGTCTCTCTCAATCAATCCTCCTACCTGGTGACAAAAGGTAGCTTTTTCTGCCAAGTGTCTGACATAGGAGAGATATTTACTGCATGCTTTGCCAATACATAAAAGAATCGACCTTATTTCTTATCTCCTCCTTTTCTCTCGTCAATTTCTCTTGGATAAGTGTTCACTCTTCTTGTAATGATATAATCCACACAGCTTCAGATGGAAATAGATTGTTTGCAGACTCTTCAAAAAATTTGGGCTCAATTTCAGAGAAAAAGGTGTTAATTCCATGTTTTTGTTTAGCCCTTTGGGTGGAATATCTCTCTGAAGTTTTTTCTTCTGCTTACTTTCCTTGGTCATGTTGACTGTTGCCTGCAGTACAAATTCTTTTGGTGGGAAGTGTGGTTGGCTTTTGATTCTCCAACCCTGTACTACCAGAAACACAAGCCCAGAGATTCACAAAATGTAAAGTCTTCTGCCCAGCAAGCATTCTGGGTTCCATTGCATTTGTAGTCCCAAAATTTTCAATCTTTAGTTGTGATTTGATGCTTCTATTTATTAATTCAACAAACTGTAGTTCTGTTGTTAACAACTTTCCTATCTATCCGCACATTTTTATGTTTTAGAAGCTGCAGTATTGAATCATTCTATTCATAGGTGAACTTTAAATTGAAGACTCATTTTTAACTTCATTTTGTACCAGATTTAATTGTAGCTTCAGTTTCAAACATATATCTGATATTTTAACAGTATCTTTCATGCAATTGCAACAATGATTTGAAATTAACATTAGAATTTGAGGTTGTAAAAGTAAAATGTAAGTTTGATTTTCAGCTTGTAAAGCTATGTTATTATTTAAGTAGTCCTCCTAGGACATTTTTCTTGTATTCCGAAGTGCTCATTGTGTAAAAATAAGCTTACGATTAAAAAAATTATATGTTATGTCAGTGTTTTGTGGAATACAAGAAAAATGTCCATGGAAGACTACACACAAAGTCTTACTTCTTTGTATTCCACATCAGTGGGCAGAAAAAAGGCAAAATTCTCTGGCACTAATAGTGGATTTTGAATTATAATGACATCTCAAACAGCAACAATCAGTGCAAAAGCAACAAATCAATACATAATGCACCAGACTTATTTTTAATTCTTCTGCCTTGCACAGGTTGTCTGAGACACACAAGTTCCTAGCCATTCCCAACAAAACCAAGCAAAGTTTATGTGAGAAATAACAGAACAATGTGATAAGTTTTGACAGAAGTGGTGGTGGTTGTATGAACTTTTCATATGCAAAACATTTGCTGTTGTCACAGTGGTTAAGATGAAAATGTAATTCTTGCCTAATTTGGGCATTGGGTGTTGGTGTTAAGCTACATGCAGGATAAGATGTACCAGTAGAAGTACCTAACCCATTGTGATAAATCATATTGATAAGTAGGTGTTGTTCAGTGGAAATAAATCCATGTAGATGGAGGTATAAGGCATTTGATTTTGAAGGTTGTTGATACTGGTGCTTCTATCAACAATTGGGCACAAGAATATATGGTGTGTGGGGCTTAGCCCTTTGATTTTAGTGGGAATGTGGGGGGCCCCACATTTATTTCCAATAAAATGAGACAAATTTGGTCTGTCTGTCTCACATTTTTACTAGATACCTACACACCCCACATTCCATGTGGGAGATAATGTGGGGATTCCTCACCAAACTTCCAGAATCTCCCCACAATAATCAAAGCCCTAGTGGGGCTGCACCATTTTTTATTGTAGATTGAAATCAAATTTGACTTTCAAATACTTTGAAAGAATGCATAAAAATGTATTCTGCAATACTTCATGTGGGACATAAAATATCAATTCATCTCTTATTTGTCTTGATAAAAAAATAAAATATTTTAGCAAAATTGTATTTCTCATTTCTTTGGATCCATAAAATTAAGAAAGATGATTGTATAAAGTTCTTGATATTGTTCATGACATCCTCAATGCCATTTTGGACTTCTTCATCATTCTTCTTGACAACATTGGTTTTGAGCTCAGTTGATATGACTTATGAAATAAAAAAGTACTTCTTAAATAATTGATAATCTTAATTACCAAAAAAATACTCAAATTACATCACATTTTTGCTCAAAAATTATGATAACAAAACATTTTCATCTTTGTTCACTTTTCTGTGTGACTATGGGATATTCTAGATATTAGAAATATTAGTAGTTTTCTAGTGTATGATGCAAAATATCCAGACAAATTTGTTAGGATATTTGACTGTTTTTTTCAGTTTTTAGTCACCTTTATGCCTACCTTTATCCTTGGACCCAAGCATAACATTACATTATGAATTTCCCAAATACCCATTTGTTTCCTTTTTGTCTAGATCACAGCTCCAAGTTATGAACACACACGTGTCAAACACTGTTTGATATTTTGGAGTCTCCCTTCATTGTAACATTCACGGATAATCAACAACACCAAACCAAATAACTTCAAACCAGGTCTCTAGAAGGGGCACAATTCAAGGTCATCAGTGCCATTGTGAATATTAAAATACTTTCTAGAAAGCAAGAACAAGTGTCTCACAGAGCTTCACTCTTGTTTTTTGGATCCAACAACTCAGTTTACAATATTTCTGGGAGCTACCTACTCACTTCAAGGTCAATTTGAAGAAATATTGGGAACAAAAAAGTGTAGAACAAAAACAATAATAGATAAATCGTTATTATTTCTGGTAACTATACTTTCAGAGATACAACTAGTAACTTCAATTTCAACACAAAAACATAAAATTACAAATTGACTCTTACTACAGAAAATGGGAACACATTATATATATATATGACACAAAGCTGCCTGGACTCATCAAATTACATTTAATCAAGACTTCTAATATATAACTACTAGTTAAATATATTTCAACTCGTGAAAACATAAATTGAAACTGCATTTCTTGTGAAAAGAATAGGGAATTCATTCATCATTTGGAACAAAAATGTCCAAGATACAAGATGCATATTGTTTTTTGTTTTAAATTTGCAGACAAAAAATTAGTGTTGAGAGAAACAAATTACATTTTTTGCCTTTTGATATTATATTTATCTCTTTTGTTGTTTCAATGCTCGCTTCTTTGAACAATCAATCTTCATTGAGGAAATTGGACTTCGAATCAAGACAATTCTTGTAAGTCAGAAATGCATTTTTCACTGTGACGATTCCTACTTTTTCCATGTTGTGGTGATTATAAAGCTCAATCCTTGTACTGACCATTCACAGTAAAAGTATGACTCCATCAGGTTGATATAATGAATTGCCCATTTCAAGATGAGTATATCAGAAAAACGGTCTCCACAAAGATGACCATCTGTCCATAATGGCAACTTCTTGGTGTCATTAGCATTTGGTCTAAAGTCATAATTCCAATGACAAAGCAATTACTGAACCTCACAGTCTTGCAATTTAGTGGCATAGAGCTCTGTAGAAATTACTTTTTTGTTCTATGTGCAGATCGATTTCTGAGCTGAAAAGAAATAACGTGACAGACTTGTATCCAAATTTCCATTTATTGGCACACTTTTTGCTCGGCATGAGTTTTCGTCTCAACAAGACATCTTTGTCATAACATTTCTACAGACACAGTAGAAATACCTGATGTGCTACTCAGCCGGCAAAAATATTTATTAAAAATCACATTACTGAGTTTAAAACTTTCTTTGTTCTGGAGAGCAAACAAGTCAACAACCGAAGAATTGCTTAGGGTAATCTGGAGACGTCACTTTGCCTCCATATGTTAATGTGTCTATAAGAAGTATATTACAATAAAATACTCTCAAAAAATACAATTATAGATACTGTCTCTTATGGTAAAATTTTCAATTTTGACAGAAATGAAATTTTATGTGCTATAACATCCAATGTGACTTTCTGAATAGTGCAATCTTCCGACCTAAGTAAAAGAAAAAAGGGGAAAAAGTGAGAGAAAGGCAGGAGCACACAGTACAGCGGAAGCCGTCGTTTGAACGCACACATCTAACTGAGTTCAATTATCCTTCTTTGCACAGGCATTGACATGATCTTGATATCTAGAACAACCTATCCGAGGACCATCCATTTACTGCCTTCACGTGCTTTCCTTTGTCTAAGTCTAAATAATCGAGTAGCAATCCGAGAACTCTAGGTGCGACTTTACCTATCGTAAGGATCCGTTTCAACGGAAATATCAGTTGGAACTTTTGGAACGAACACATCTCCAACGTTTTCAAGTTTCGCTCTGCTTTCTTCATTTGGAGTCCCGACGATGGAATGAAGCATTCCACCCACAGCCATCAGCGTATCATGTAGAGAATCGCTGAACCCACAGTCACTTTGTCTATTGTGTCTCGCTTTCGACCACGTGTTGTACGTTGACAGTGTTTCATTATCGTATGTAGACAAAGTGTCATCGGCAACACTCCAGTTGGACTTGTCGTAGGCAGAAAGTGTTTCTTCATCTGTCACACTCCAATGACCTCCATCTGTATAATCACCTGTGAATTCTGAGCCATTAGTGCTCATTGTGGCAAAGGTGCTTTCATCTCCTTCACTGGTAATAGAACCATCTGATTCCTCAGATTGGAAATCATTTGTATCTCCGATTAGATTTGAGCTGCTAGATCTTTTCGCAAACACACCTTTATTCCACATGACAGACTTCTTCGGTGTTATCTGTTGTGTTTCAGGTTGCTTGTCGACGGAACTGTTGTCCTTGCTAGGGCTAGATTCAACGCTTTTGGTCCACTTGACAGATTTCGGCCACTTAACAGACATTTTCGACGAACCCACAGATTGCTTACTTGCACTTGCGTCTCCTGTTGTGGTTGAAGCATTGTCTTTGCTTGGCTTCGACCCTATTTTTGTCTCACCATAAGATGCAACAGAAGTTTCTTGGCTGGGTTTGGATTCGAACGTTTCCCGAATCCATTTGAGAGAAACCACAGATTCTTGAGCTTCCTCGTCCTCTTGCTTCTTGTCACCCTCCTCTTCTTCATTGACGTGAGTGTCGTCCTTCTGGATTGAGTCTTTTCCTTCACTTTCTGCCAATTCTTTTATTTCTTTGCAATTGTCCGATGGGCCAGCTGCTGTCGCCAAAGCACCATCTTTGACGGATTTTGTTTCCAAATTCCCTCGCATCCATTTGAATGATTTCCTTATGCTTGCAGCTCTCTTTGCTAATAGCTTCTTCCTAATGGAATTTTCTTTCGCAAGGGGAATGTTGTTGTTTCTGCTTGTTTCTTTTGCGACGGTTTGGGCTGCTTCTTTTGATTCCAAGCTGTCGCCAACTTCTTCAGAGTATTCATTATTTTCTCCCGCTTCTTCCTCTTCTTCCCTCTCTGCCATATCACTCTGTTGAACCACCAAACCACTCTTTTCGCTGGCCATTTCTGCTTCCTGCTCACTACCCCAGAAAAATGACGCTATCGAATCTGCTATTGATGTTTGTTGCAACTGATTGTTGTCGTCGGACTCCTTTTGAGCAACTGAACTGATGCCTTCGCTCTGCTCTGTCTCTCCATTCTCGCCAACATCTGAGGATGCCCTTCCTGTGTCCTCTGTCACTTGGTCTTTGCTTTCAGCAAATGCTCTGCCTACAACGCTTGCCCCGACTACAGCACCTGCCCCGATTACAGCACTTGTGCCAACTATGGCACTTGTTTTACTGGCTTTGTTTGCCTTGCCCGCAGAGTTACTAACGCCTCTTGTATTGCTGACAACACTCGATTTACTTGCAGCACTTGTTTTGCTTGCAGCACTCGTTTTGCTGACAACACTCGTTTTGCTCAAAGCACTCGTTTTGCTTACAGCGCTGGTTTTACTGACAGCACTGGTTTTGCTTACAGCGCTGGTTTTACTGACAACACTTGTTTTGCTCACAGCACTTGTTTTACTTGCAGCACTCGGAGCAGCACTAGAGTTGCTCATAGCACCAGTTTTGCTGACAACACTTCTTCTACTTAAGGCACTCGTATGACTATCCACACTTTTATCTTCCTTCGCTACTGAAATAGTGTCTCTGCTCGGTATTGGCGCAACAAACTCTCCAGGCCAAAAGAGAGAGCCGAATTTGGATGGCTCTTCGTCAAGTTCGTTCTGTTCCGTCTCTTTTCGCGAAGCCTGCATTTCCCCAGAATTATCATTTCCGTTCCTCAACATGGCTGCCGCCAAGCCAACAGCAGCCGCACCACCCAGAACTGGTGCTGCGCAAGAGATCATATCACGCTGATATTTTTCGTCCCCATCGTCGTTATCTCTAAAACCCTCCGGATCAGGAACTCGAACTTGAACTGGTTCAATCAATAATGCAGGTGGATCTGGCTTTGATGTCACACTTTGATGTTCTTCAAAATCTTCTACACCCACAGGAGAATTCTGAAATGCTGAAAAATCTGCAACAAAAAAGTCGGTACTTCCGCAACTGAATGGAAGAGGTGTATCTGCTCTTGGAGATTCTTCTACAACACTAGGGCTCGGTGGAGGTGACTCTGAACTAGTCGCATCACTTTCTTCCTGGATTGCGGGCAATGTCCACTCTGCATGGTCGAAAATTGGTTCCATTGACCCAAAGCTTGGTGTGGACAGGGATGACACGGTGGAGCAAAGCGACAATTCGTCATATTTCGGTACAGCACTTCGTCTGGGCTTTGCTTTTGCCTTTGGCTTCACTGACCAATTCTTTGGCCGGAGGTAGCCACTTTTCTTCCGGCTCACAAAAAGCTCCAATCGCTTCGACATGGGAGATTGCTTCGATGTGTGTTTGATAATGGGTGCTCAGATTGATGAGAGATATTGAATAGATAAGATGAAGTGACAGGCATATGATCCGAATAGGAGCAGTTCTCGGGAGCAGTTATTGAATTAAGACGTTTCAATTGGCTTTATGCGGTGTTATTTGGGTAGTACTCTTAACTCTTAACAGCTATTGATGGTGGTAGATGAGGATGCGCCTAATGGAAGTTGAAATGAGCTCGAAGAGGAAAAAACTCACTGGCAAACAATGAACTCACGATATTGATGGTAGCGTCAAGCAAGTTTGGAATTGGATGTGACAACGCACGTCTACTGTGTGTGGAATGAGCTTCAAGCCCTTTGGTACTCTCTCCAGTTGAAAACTACCTACTACTTCTTTGACAAACAATGAACTCCCGCAATGTTGTCGATGATCATTTTTAGAACAGAATATTGCTGGCTAGATTTTGAGCACGACTTGGCCACAAAAAATTGCGGGTTGGAGTGCTTTCAAACGGAGCTCTGCCGCTGAGGATATCCAAGAACAATGATCCGTTCATTTTTTAAGGATTTTTCCCTTTTGGCTGTTCGGTCTTCTATTGAAGACAGTTTCTTATCAATTTCTCTCCAGAACAATTCACTCTGTCAACTGATGGTGTCACTGTAATGCCATAGGTACAATATTCAGCTCTAAAAAGCACGCGCCCCAGCCACGACGTATTCCTTACTTTACACTTAACACCTTAGCGGCATCCATCGCCACCTGGATGGAGAGCGAGAGAGAGACAGCCAGAGAAGTGACAACATATCGATCACCATTTATTTTCCTAACGTGGTATTGTAAGTATGTACAGTATATATTGTGCGTATGTACTTGTCGTATGGTACATACTGATATGGTACTTAAAGTGTGGCAGGTTGATCAAAGTTTAAATTTTTGAAAAATTATAAAAATATTGCATACGCCTATTCATGACTCAAAGGCTTATAACTTTGAAATGAGTAATTGAAAAATTTGTGTATGTAGAAGTATTTTCAGTACCAGGTTTTAATTATTTTGGGACAGAAAATCGATATTAAAAATTTTAAAATTCAAAATGACTCAACGTTGTGGTAATGACTCTTTCTGTTCATCAACTTTCCAAATTATCGCAATCAACAAAAATATTTTTTTCTTTCTGGCAGAGAAACACAATGCTACTTTTCCAAGTACCAGTATTTAACTTTCTGCGTACCTTCAACTGACCACTGCATAACTATTAATGGAATCTGTACTTTTTTGTGCAATGCTGACCCTGCAGAAACCAAAATATCATTCCTTGGCTATCCTAATTAATTTTTGATGTTGACAAACACAGTATGAAGATAAATGATCATATCAAGTTATGATATCCCAAGGAATTTCTTTAATATTGGTTGGATTCTGTATTTTTGTCTTTTTGTAGGAACACAACCCTGCAGACACCCAGCCTGGTCCTTCCTTGGCTATCTTGCTAAGTTTTTGAGGAAGATGGTCATTTTAGAACAAACAGGCCCTCATCTTGTATGGAATTCTAATCTTAAAATACATTTCATACCGTATCCTTTCTCATCACATTTAAAGGATCATATGATGTATGATACTGCATTGAGCCCATTTTATGCACAAACAGGCTTTAAGTGCCTTTCTGGGAGTTACATTTTTTTCAAGAATTTGCAAAACAAGACAACAAAAATATTACAGATTTTTCATCTCATTTAGAGTTTTATTTTGATATGCAATACCCCCATGCTATGTTTTGGTCTGAATAGGTTACAAAACAACAAAGGTGTAATAGAAAACCAATTCAACAATTCTTTCAATTACATCAACAATTTTTGTCTTTTTTGGTTTGGCAAGTTTGCCACGGTCCGCATGAGAAAATAATATGCCTTGCCTTCCTCAATTAAGCATGATTTTAAGGATGGTAAAAAATAGGATGGTAAAAAATAGGATGGCAATTTTAGATTGGCTGTTGGTTATCATTTACAATCCCTACATAAAAGTCACTAACTACAATTGGGGTTTAAGCACATCCCCACTGGTCATTTGCATATTTCCATGCACATAAAAGGCACTTAAGACAGCAGTCCTTTGAACATCTTAAGCATTGACTGGATTCTATATTTTGTGCTTTTTTGTGTAATTACAAGCCACCACTGTCATTTCTTGACTATCTTAATTATTTTTGAGATTCATCACTACAGTAGAAAGATAAACATTCATTTCAAGGTGTAAAATTCCCTAGAATATTTGTTTTATTGGTTGGATTCTTTATTTGGATCTTTTTACTGTAAGCTGACCCTGCAGAAACCCAGCACGGTAATTTCATGGCTCTCTAACTAAGTTTTTGATGTTCAAGACCACATTAAAAAGAACATGCTTTTATCTTGTATAGAATTCTTATCACAAAATATCTGTGTGAGTTTTATGAGCAGTAATGTTTAGTGACTTTTAGGCTCTTTATGGTACTACCTAATATCAAGTTTTCTTATCATTCATTTCTATTTTATACTGATTTTTGTGTCAATATGCTTGTCCCAAACATTTTATTTGACAACAAGAAATAATTTACTGTTTCCTATTACAAGTAAAACTAAAAGGTAAAAATTAATTTTAATAGAGCTAATTACCATTCAATATTTTATTTCATTATTCTTCCATGGTAATATTTTTGTCATTCAACATCTTCTTTGCAACATTAGCCATTAAAATGAACAGTCACTTTGTGAATTGTTTTGTCTTGTTGATTGTTGATTGAAATGAATTTGATGCATGACAAAAGTGACACTTCAACTACACAAAAGCTACTTACAATCACGTGGTATGTTTTTCCCTATAGATTGGTACCAGGTGAAATGTATGCAATATGCTTATTTTACTAACAAAATGCTAGCAAAGTCAAAGATGTGGTCACTTGAAAGTATCCAAAAAGACATTGATATCTAGATAGTTAAATATCTGTGTCATAATTATTGGTGAAAACAATCCTGGTCTTAAAAATGATCCATAGGATTTTTTTTAATACAAGCCATAGAAAAAATACAGATATGAGCCTGGCTTGATTTTCAGATTAAAATAATGGATCAAATTTCAATCCTTAGCAAGGACTAATTTGAGAGGATTCTTATTTATATATGCACACATACAATACATTATTTTGTACTAAAAATAAATAATTATTTAATTTAAAATTTAAAACAAGCCATAGGATGAAGTATTCTAAAAACAAGCCAGTCAAAAATCAAATGTGTACCTGGCTCATTCTTACCAATAATGACTGTATTTGTTCATTTTAGAAACATATTTCTGTCCACTTTACATGATAGATATGACTAATGGTAATGGGCACTAAATTTTGAAATATTTGAAAACTCTTCTTAAGTCATTCTGCATTTAGTTAACCCTTCACAATTGGTGAAAAATTAGAACATACCATCTTAAGCTGGTGCTGATGTTCAACATTGACAAAAAAACAATCTTGTTTTTGTTACACTTTTTGCAGTAAATATATGTAGAAAAGAAAAGGGGCAAAGGCAGTTGCCATTTTGAGAAATGACAAGAAACAAGTTTTTATTTTATTGTAAGCTTTAGAGAAGATTTTTTACTGGTTTGTGTAAAACCTGAGTATGGTCTGGCCTTAAAATCTGCAAATACTATTTGCATCACCCTGCCCTGTTCAGATTGTATCATGTATGATCTGAACAAAAGGTTCAAAAATGAAAAAGTAAAAGGAATATAAATGTAGAAGTAATGAATAAATTGGATAATTCAGATGAAATGGGAAATCATGGTGATGTGTGAGGTGTGTATGATGATATGCATGGTGCATGCACTACAATTGATGTATAACAGATAGTGAGGTGACAATAACAACAACAAGGTCAACAATGGTGGATAGGCAGGAGGTGTAGAGATATTATTGAGGAAGAGCATTATTGGAGTTAGAGAACATCAATGCTTGTGGTGAATCCTTGAATTTGGTGTCATTTGGGGCTTGATTGATGCATCAGAAGAATGTCAGAAAAAGTGGTTTTTGGTAGGGTTGAAAGACAGAAGCAAAATGCTTGGTACATGGACATGGATAGTGTTGTTGGCTCACAGAAAATGGAAAGTGACAGTGGTAGACTGGTCCTGGATTAGGTTTGGTGCTGAAGCTGACAAGGTTGAGTTGGTTGGACACTTTTAACATTTTGAATTCACCAGTTGCATATTTTTTTGTGTGAAAATGTGATTTGAACAGCAAATTATTTTTTACAAGCTGTTATTTGGTTCCTACAGATGATGTCTTTGGCTGCATGATTGTCCTCATAGAAAGAAAACAGAATATTGATTGATATTTGTGGGAACTCACACATTCAATGCATATAGGAGTTGATTTTAGGTTCAGTAAAAATTAGGTCAGCTTCTACTTGACTTGTGTGTGTGGCCATTGATGACTGTTATTTGCATTTTCCAATGAACAAGGATTCCAAGGAGGGTGATGAGAATGCACTTGGTGGAGCAACATGTGACATTGGCTTGATCATGGTCAGCATCAACCCAGAATGTCATATTGTTGGAAAATGTCAAGCTTTTAAAGGTACCAGGATCAATGGTATTTTTGACTTATTGGGTAATCAAGTATGGTATTTGGTGTGGGTATGCAATTAGGACACAAGAATGAGGTTAAAGATAACTTGAAAGGCATTTAAGACCCTGAAAGGCTGGTGCAGTGGGTGACATATTGCATTGGGAAAGAAGACAACAGGAGAAACCTTGGTCTAGGCAAGTGAACTGCTAAATATGATTATAGACATTCATGTGACTCCCAAATGTTCCCTTAATTTTTTTCAAGTGCTTGTAGCTTACAAATATTTTTCTTATACTGTGTCTTTACAGAATAGAGTATTGACAGTTTTGACATTATCACCATCTGGGGCAGGTAAGTGGAGATCAATGATGTTGTGCTTGATGTGTTCTGTTTGATTAATTGTGATGGATGTCTCACTTTGATAAATGCTTAGAATGAGGTACTTGAGTTAGTCTGATTCTTTTGTGGTGATGGGGACAGTGCTTTGAATATGTTGTTTAAGGAGGTGCTATGTATATTCATGAGAAGAAGATAACATGAAATTGTCAGTAGAAGTAGTGATCAACATTGATTTCCCTTGACAATACCAAGTGGATAGTGCTGGCATAGATGGACAGTCAACAAATCCAAATGATTGGAACATTTTGAGCAAAATTATGTACTATGTATTCCCTTTATCCTTTTTGCATTGCATTCAGTTTCTTGTTTGAAGCACATACCCATTTGATGATTCTTTCAGTCAGATGTGTGTATATGTCATGTTGAACCATTGAATATAGGCATGTGATGAAAACTCTGACTTATGTGGGTTAATGATATCTATGATGCCAATGAGGACTCAGATAGCAGGATCACATGTGGCAGGGACATAAAATAGATCAAAATCAAATCCTGGGATCATTTTGGCACCATCAATGCAATGAGATGCTTGGAGTTGACACATTGCTTCCTCTGTTTCCTTGACCTTGGTGGACATCACAGATCTGTAGACTTTTGTATTTTGTGGTAGCTTATTGCAGGGGTAGAGAGCAGAAAGAAAAATAAGATTTACGTTCTTTGAATACTGGTAGAAGGCTGTAGCTTTCCAATGTTCTTTTTCAGGTGTCTTGAGACAGGCAGCAAAGGACTTTTTTGATGTGGTCAAATTGTTGTACTCAAGTTTTAATTATCAACTTGAGTGGGCATAGCATCAAAGGTGGCTTAGATTTTATGTACTACATACTACGTACTACTCCTGCTCTTCTCTACCTGCCTATCTACCTAAGTACTTATTACTGCTCTTGACCATGGCCGGCCCACGATGCCGAATCGTGTCTTGACGGAAAGTATCATATTATTGTCCTTTTCTAAAATAACTATGAATACTTAGATACAAATAATGTACTAGTTTTTTTCCTATTATTTTTTAGTTCATAGCTACAAATAGATATTCTACTGATTCTACATATTCTAGTCGTCAGGTTATTGCCAATGATAATGGCAAGATCATGTGCTACGATCTGGGAAACAACATTGATGGCACCAATCCAACAACATTAAAAGGCATTGGCGTTGCTTTCAATTGGATGTCATTGGATCAACATCAAAAACATCGTTGCCAAGATTGCAACGTCATTGTCTAACAGTGGCTGGTGTGTGGTGTTGTTTGAGGTGGGTTAGTTGGTGTGTGTTGCACGTTGTGTGCTCTGGCTGGTGTTCATGCGTGGTGGGTGCAGGCAGTAAACTGTGGTAAATGCTGTGGTAACAATAACTAAGTTACTGCCAGGTTTACCGTTACCGGTAAACAGGTGTTACCGCCCCCAACTTGCAGTAAACACGGTAAAGTTGGTGTCACCGCGGTAATTACTGGGTAAAACACATTCTAGCTAGCAAACAAGATACTCAAACAATATACATACATGGGGCATTTTGAGAAGAAGTGGAAGAAAATTTGAATATAATTTTCAATCAAACTTTCCAATTTTTAAACTCAAACTCTAAAAAAAGGATGATAAGCAATCAGACAGAATTGAATCCTATTTCAATTTTCAATTTTAATCATCTGAAAGCTTCAAGTGAATGTGAAAAATTCACAGCACCTATGTACGTAGTACTTAGTACTTACAAAACCTCAATAGCCACATACAGTCCATGGCAATCAATGTTCCACATTCACTCAATTAATTACTCTAGATATAAGTAGAGATAAGCCTAGAACAAATCTCAACAATGGTCACAATGGCCACAATGTCAACAATGTTTACAACATCAACAGCACTAGCAATGGTCACAATGTCAACAATGGTGCTGGTGACAGTTCAGCGGCATTATAGAAAATGACAACAACAACTACTACAGTAATTACATCTCATTTTCTTATTGTGGAATGACAGTGGTATTGTCAAAAAAATTGAGCGGCAGCAATATCAGATGGTTATTAATATTTGCCAAAGTCATTAATTGACTTGCATTGACCAACACCAATTGTCAACATGACACCATGAGTTGCAGAGGAAAGAACAACAAATCATTCAACAACAACATGCTCAATTGTTGGATTCTTCTTTGGATGGAGAAAACTTTGAAGATTATAATTCCACCAATGCAATTAATGCTAGTCATAGCAACCATCATGGTGATTGTTTCCCAGGTGATTACCTATTTATGGTAAGATATGGCCAAATATGCTAGACAAAACACAACAATCTTCTGCTGTATGCTGATTGCCACAAGGAGCATGTTGAGCATGGAACCCAAAATACCAGGATTCTAACACACCCTTGCACATCCAACATGGCCATTTGAAAAGTCCCAGGAAGAATGTTGGTACCCCCAAGTTGGTTTGTGCTTTTGCTATCTCTGATCTACCTCCTGAACCCTTGTATATTTGCCATTTTTTATGCCCCTTGGAATTGTTGCTTAATAAAATTATTTTTTAAGTTTCTACAGGTCCGCTCTGCTTTGCTTATCCCCACTTATTCCCCACAGGAAAATTCCCCTCCTCTTCTACCTCCTCACACTTGATCTGCTCCACCCCAATTCATACTCCTTGTCTAGCTCTTCTCCTGCCCATTGGTTACTCCTCTCTCTTTTGGCTCTGTCCCTATTTTTGGGCTGCTTTCCCTTGCTCATTTGAGGTTGTTTTGGTTTGGTGGTGTTTGGTGGTGTTGCTGTGCATTGCTTCAGTATCATGTAGATTTCGTGAATTCCCTCTACCCTTGGAGCTTGCAGTTGTCTCTCTTGTGGCTCTCCTTGTGTTGGTGGCTCCATCTGACCTTCTCCCAGCTCCTCTTTGGATGCTTGGAGCTGTCATTTTTTTTTCATTCAGTCCTTCTTTTGGAGATGGACACATGTGCTGTTTCCTGTTGGTTGGCATTTTTGGCCTCAATGCTGTTCTAGGACATTGGTTTGTGTTGCTGGAGAAGGGTGGTGGGTTGGGTAAGGGTTTTGGCAAGGTGCTGCTCTTTTTGGTCTACTACCTCATTTGGTTGGATCTGTGGCCATTCTGGCTTGCTTGATTGGATTTGTTGGCATTTGCAATGACATCATTGGCCATTTGGTCCTGGTGATAAAACTTTAGCCTAGACACTGGTCTGGGCCCTGGGGATTTGGATGGGATACCTTGTTGGCTGTCTCTATCCCCTTGAATGAGGGACTGCCCTTTTGGTATGCTTACCTCTTTAGTTGGTTGAGCTGTGTCCATTTTGGACTGCATGCTCTTGCCCTGTTGGTTTTGGTGATGTTTGCTCCAATTATGACACTACTGGCCTTCCTCATAGCTATGGCCACTTATTCTTGCAACAAGCTGCCTCTCTGGAACTTTCCCCCTTCTTTTTTGTACTTTTATTTTTGGTGTTGCTCCATACAGAGTTGCTGTTGCTAGACTGTATGTTGGTAAAAAGGTAATCACTGCTATTCATAGCAACCATCATGGTGATTGTTAACTGGGTGGTTACCTATTTATGGTAAGCTATGACTAATTATGGTAAAAAAATACAACAATCTGCTATCTGTCTGCTGATTTCCATATGGATCTTGCTGGGCATGGAACCCAGAATACCAGGATTCCAGCAAGTAAGGCCATTGATAGAGTTGGAGCCAATGCATTAACATACAGTATTGCTTCAGCTGCGGAAGAGCAACACATTGTTACTTTAAGGCCTCAAATGTTTGAATGCCATGACAGAAGTTACAGCCTTGGCAGCAATAGCAACATCACTGGAAATATCAATGTTAAAGAAAATGATAGAAGTGCAAAATGCGTTCAGATGGATGGGTGGTATTTATTCCAGTAATGATGCTACTTAATGATTATAATTATAACCATTTCTTCTCTGAAGATGACAACTACAAGATTATGAATCCTTATGTTTTGAATCTTTTTCACTTTCTTAATCTTCAAAATGCTGTGGGAAATATCAATTGAAATGCATCTTCCACTGATATTAATGCAGACCTTGTCCACATGCTGTCTGCAAGAGAACTTACAACTTCTGCAGTTATTCTTTTGATAGACAAAACAGCTGCAGTGGTGAAAACCCTTGTACAAATTGTCCCTAAAACTGATATGCAGCTATTGGGACTTGACAAAGATATGGGAGGCCGGTATTGTGCAGATTTTGAGACAGGGGATTCAATCATATCTTAAATTATCTAGATTGGCCCAAAAATATGGTCACTTTTAAAAATGTGAGGATTAAGGCCAAATCAAATTGTCTACTTTTACTCCAAAATATAAATTTGGTTGAAGATGGTGACCCTGAGGAAAACAAGGACAATACCCATTATCTCTACTAACAATACCTTATGTTTATGTTTCTGTTTTTTGTTATCCATGTTTTTATTCATTGTGAAAATTTCCATCTCATTGGATCATTATAAATAATATGATAGATTTTTTGATGCTTCACCAATGATAGTTAACATTGATTTGCAGAATGAATAATACATAAAATTTGATTCTTATCTCTCTAAAGTCAGCATAAAATTATGCACATTTCATACCACTAAAGAGGATAAATAATAAATCCCCAAAAATAAATTTCTTACAAAAATCAATAATAAAAGTGCAGAAAATAATATAATCTAACTCTAACTCATCTCATAATGAGTGTTGATACAAAAGAAAAAAACGTCTCCCAATCTTCATATCATAATTGGCAAATCTTATTCAGTGAATAAAATATTTTGCTCCAAAAGCACTTGTTGGTTACTAGATTTTTAAACTTTTCAATAACAACAATTAAGGCAATTGCTATAATCTGCACCACTACTGGCACAGAGAAAACTACTCAATATCAATAATACTGATTTTCACCCAAAAAACAAAGAACAGACTGTCATTATTACAAATTTCTACTCAAACATGACAAAAAATATTATACATCAATGAATATATTAATCAACAAAGCTTCACTCCCTTGCTTAGATGTCATGTACCAAAATCAAAATGGAGGCACAGCCTACATTATGTAGCACTTAACTACCAAGTAACAATACATACTTTTTGTGTACAAAAATGTACTTATATTTGTAATTCACATATCAATAACACCAACAACAATGGATTCATATCCAACAGAAGCATTCAACAACCAAAAACCAATACATGAATTTTGTATTCATAATATATATACATATAGTGGTACTTATCAAAATGTATGTACTCATTATGAGTGCTTAATTGTCTTAAAATTACTCTTAACTCATTTGTACAAAGCATAGTTATTTATTATTGCTTGCCATGAAAGCCATTGTGTGCAAGGTGAGCCAACAATGTCAACCAAAAAATGGACTAACAACCTTAAAGAGGAAAAACTTCATATGGCTCATGAGTTGATGAATGCACTAACCATATCAGTTGAAAAGTATACAACACAATGAAAAAATAAATGGAGATGACAATGATGGTAATGAAGAAAAGAGGGCAAAAGAGTGAGTATGTTCTCCAATTCACACATTGTCAATACTTGTTACATTTTTTTTGTTTTACGGCATATCCACAAAATCATGAAAAGACAATGCTTTGGTGGAAATAATCATGAAGGAACAAGACACAATCAATGATGCACACAAATGGATCCATAAAAATGATGCATCCAGAGCTGCAATTTGGGATGAACTCAAAAATGCTGTCAATTGGCTTGACAAATATTTGAGACTCCAAAATCATGTGTCAAATGCAATCTGTGTACTCCAAGAAAACATAGATGATAATGAAGTCCCATGGGAATTGAAACAGTTCATATTCAACAACATAACTCTTAGCAATGTTCAGAGTCCACAGAAAACACTAGACAAACCATCTAATAAGCTTTGCAAAGCCCAAAACTAGTTTTATCCCCAGTGGAAGATCATGTTTGATCACGTTCATTGCAATATTACAATGAAGGAAATGGAGAAACTAAAGGGCTATATGTAAGGTCAGCCTATCAGAAATATAGAATCCAAGAAAAATGGTGCTAAATGCATTTTTAATACTTGCTTAGTATTGCTGCAGTAAGTGGATTACAGATTTAGCATGTGGGAGGGCTGAAATTAGCATTTTCCAGTAAATATTTTTTACACCAATTTCTACATAGGAACTACTTAGTACATTATTTGAGGATACATTTTTTACAAAGGAAGAAAGCCAGTTTATTGCTTCTGACACATACAACCATACTACTTCATAAGACCTACTTCAACAATGGAAAAATGTATATCATTCTACTCACACAAAATCTATACATACTATAAATGTGTCAAATTCTCAATCTTAGTCTCTTAATATTGTTTCTTTTCACAAAATTATGGCGTTTTTGCTTGGGTAGATTGCCAACAGTCAATCACTAAAAAGGATGTACCATAATTTTTACATTGCTAACAAGATAGGACAGAACCATTCTTATAACAATGTGCTTTCAACAAAAATAATCAATTACAATGAATAATTCTTTATTTTTTTGACAGAGAGTGAATCATGGTCACAACTCAGATCTATGCTTAAAATACTAAACCCACACATTTCTATTTTTGATTTTTCAATTGTTGATAGGAGTTTATGCACAATTGAGGGTGATAGTTGAAATTGAAACATGGAACAAAAAATGAAAATTATGTTCCACAGTCAATTATAGAAACTATTTTAAATTAAAGCAAGTAGTTTAAGAAGTAAAAGTTATTTCACTGAAATTTGTGTGAGTGGAAAAGGAATTGCAATTGGATGGTTGTTGTGTAGCACCTTCCAAAATGACTAGAACACTCAGCAAAATACCCAAAAATCAATGTATGCTAAATTTGACCATTTCTTTTGATTAGTTTTCTGTGATTGAACTTTTAATGGATCTCATATATTTTGTTGCAATGATGGAGGAAAATGTAGCCAACAAAATCTGGTTGGTTGTTGTGTGGCACCGTGGACTGCCTGGTTGCAGCAGCATCAACAGAACAAACCACAACCCTCTGATTTTGGCAAAGACCAGCTGCTTCTTCATTTTTATAGCACAAGAACAAAAAGATTCTTCTATTTACTTTTGCACTTTTAATATTAATGGCAATGTGGTGGGAGTTGAATGGTTGTTGTATGGTGCCTCCCTCCTCCAGGATGTGCCTGAAATGACAGCAGCATTGATTTTGAGCATGCTTGACCTCAACACCATTGTAAATTGGCAGTTTCTTGTATTTTTTTATCCAGGAGTAAAAGAGAGTTTAATATGTTGTTGAGGTTGAGTAGAATATGCTGGAAGTGGCAGAAGTTGGTGTGGCAGTGGAGGTTGGACTTGTAAAGGATGAATCATCGAAAAATATTGTAGCTTGGGTTGTCTTATTTTTTGATGATGGATTAAAATGGATTAACTTTCATGGCCAAGTTCTGGGAAGCAGTGTCAAAAATGGCAATGGTAGGTTTGGTATTGGTAGTAGTAAATGGGATGTTTGTTTGTTGCTCTGCATTGTTTCCCTTTGGTTTGATTGGCTTGGCTGTGGTTGTGACAAAAAATGCCATAATCCATTGCATATCAAAAAGATATTGGAACACAGCAAAACTACATATTTAGTAAAATAAAACTTGTACAATGAAAAAGTAAAATAAAATGCAGGATCTTCCACGGTATCTATTTTGATGTTGAAATTCACTTGACAGTTTTTTTAAGTAAATGGGGTAGATAATATGTTGTATTTCAAGTACTAAACATGAAAAATGGAGCATTTTCAAAAATTAGATTATCAAGCCTCCCACATGTCATATTGATTATCATTATATTATTGAGAGGCTGTCAAGTATAATTACTATGTTAATATCTCCAATTTGACGGCACTCAATATTTTGGCTACTTTTTGATAAGTAGGCTGACAGGCTGACCCTACAGACAGCCAAATGGCAAATATGAGCATCTTGGCAAGTATCTTGTCAAAAAAGGTGCCACAGTGTAGTCATACTCTTATTTATGCAATCAATATTGATGTTTGAATCAGCAACCACTCCCCACTGAAACATGATCAGGTTTGCACTAATTCAGTAATTAAGCAAGACAATATTGACTCAAAAAGAACAAAACATTAGCTATATTGATTATTAAACTATTCAGCATAAAGTAAAAAAATGATCAATTGACTCAATTCTGAAGCATTTTAATAATACAATCCCATAACACAGAGCATGAAATTGTTTTTAATAACCCAATGTTGAGCACAATTATTATAGTACTAATTCAACATTTTAGGAAACTAAAACATGCTACTTCACACTGTGATCAATAATTGCACTTATTTTAAATTGATGGTGCAATTATTTTGTTGGTAAACCATGGTTTACCATGGACTCACAAACAATAGAACATTTGATACGTCTGATTGATAAGGAGAAACAGTGGCAGAATCAGTTCATTGTACACTGTGGAAACAAGTTGGTTGATATTTTGTGTGTGGCAGGAAAGAACTTAACCATCACTGAGGACACTCCAGACTAACCCAAAGTACATGTTTTACTGATTTGATACAAAATATTATGACAAAGAGTCATATGATCAGATTTGCCAAGAAGTATGATCATCATGTCATGGGATCAAACTTGTGCCCAGCAGAGGATTTAGGAGTAGGGTTGAGATTAAATCAATAACCTGTTTGTTTAAGTGCCAATGCAGCTAAAAAGAAACATTGTATCTGAAGATGACTTTGAATAAGTCAAGATGACCAAAGTTGGTGTAAAAACATAAACAAAAAAAGAAAACAAGAATAGGAGAAGTTGATGGATGAATGCCATGACAAAACAAACTCAACAAAAGCAAGAAGACAAAAAAATCTCAAAAAAGAAAAAGATATTAGCTTATTCAGAAAACCAGCCACCCAAAAGGAGGGGAGTTACTTATGGTTATGACAATGAATCAGAAAAGTGCAAAATGTGAATCATCTTTTTCATATTAATGAGTATTATTTCTATCTATCCATTAATTCTTGCTTTCAACATAATGGTCATCCATATTTGTCACCTGAAAAAATTACAAAGAAAGATATTGATTCTAGTCAACAAAAGTAGATTTCTGCAATGACAAACACTTGTGATAGTATGAGACAGGTATCCTCAGGAGTTCTAAGAGATGTTGAGATGCGTGGAGTCACAGATGACAAACTGATCAAACATCTCTGTAAATAATTGAACTGCAATTCTTGCTGGCTTTGTGTTTTGTCCATTGAGTGTTCAGGGCAAAAATTTGGCAGTGCAGAACTTATCATGCATGAGTGCTTTAGAACAAATGTATGATAAGTTCTACACTGCTAATTTTTTGTCCTGGACACAAGAAGAACAAAACACAAAGCCAGCACAATGGCAGTTCAATTATTTATGTAAGTCACAAGTGTGTGGCAATGTTTGTCTAAGATTCAGAACAAAAACAAATATTCACAGTGTATATATTGTACAAGCACTGTCATCAAACAGTGTGGAAATGGATAGCTACTTTGACTTTTTGGCCAAATTATGTTGTTAGCAGTAGAAACCATGTAGACCATCCTACTATACTTACATAAAACAATAAGTACATGTTCAGATGTGCTCCCAATTTGATAATATCATAGTATTGATGTACTTACACAGGTACAATATCCTTGCTCTACCTAGAGTAGTCCATTGATTTTGTTATTATTAATGTGCTATAATACTACTTATTTTCTTTTTTGCCAACAATGAATTTGTCCACAGCAGCCAGAAATATTTAGGATGCACTGCAAACTGAAAATTTTATTGTCACTACCATTGCTGCCTAAGCATGACACCATATCTTTTATCATGACACCTGTATCAATGGATTTGATGTATCCAATGGATTGTGTTGTTTGTAATCAACAGTAGATTCCAGTATCTTGTTGATGGTAGGGTGATGCATCAGGACTTTAGATGCCAACAGAGTTTTATGGCATTTACATGCAACAAGTTACACTGCATTACTATTTTGCTTAGAATTTTTCATCTGGTAATAACATTATTTTGGGTGTACAAGTACAGTTGCATTATTGTCATAATTTTTATTCACATAAAAAGTAGTGTTCCAACTGGTAACTGCTTCAATTACAATGTACTGCATTTAGTATTCTAAAAGGACATTAGTAATAATAGGTTAAAATGTTAGATCTTGATCAGAAAATTTAAAATGTAACCACAGTAAAGGTGTGAGTAAAAAATGTGATGCTTCTGGATCTTGCACAAAAAAAGAAAAATTCAAATCTGACCTTAACAACAAAGACTATGATGATATTCCTCCTCTGATGTAGAAGAATGTTAGTGGTAGTGAGGATAGTGATGACAGCAATGACAGTGATGACAACAATGAGAGCAAGAAGCACATCACAACATCTCAAGCAAAGGTCAGTAAAAAGTCCAAGTCTTGTGCCAGTACTCCTTCCAATACCAAGAAATGCACAAAAAGGCTGTGACTCATTGTCTCACTCAGCCACGTGGTGATGATAATTATGAGTGCAGAATCAAGTTGCATGCTGATGATGAGAGCTGTGGCTACATACTGTGTTTGTGTCTTTTGACACAAGTAGAAGAACTGTCAACATCCCTGTCCTTCATGAAATTAGAATGTTTACTTGGAGGGGCTACTCACTTTCTTTCAAGACTATAGTCTCCAAGCATTACTGCTTTGATTGCATTGATGTGTTTGAAGTGTTTTTCATTGAAGCAAACGGACTTCTCAAGAGTGATATTTCTTTAAGACTTGGTGGCAGCTTCAAAGTAGAAACTCCAGCAACAGAGAAAGTTGATATTGATGCTGCCATAGTTGCAATGACAAGTCCTGATGATGATGATGCTTTGATTCCTGTCAGAATCTTTGCACCCAAAACAAGTAGTGATGAACAAAGTGTGAGATGCACATTGTCATCCTTTCCATGCAGGACAAAGCATTCACAAGTGCAAATGGCATGAATTATGCACCTGCTACTAAGTGCACTGAAGGATACCAAAATAAGTATTAAAGATTGCTTCAACTTCTTGTCAACTGGATCCAGGATAACAAAAAGGTCCTGGGGAAACTTGCAGAGTTCCAGCGCAGTGCTGATGGGATGCTTGGCTCAAAGCTATGTTTTATCTTGTCCAGACAGAAAGGCATTGCTAAAATCAAGCTCTACAGCCAGGTGCTATGGAAGTTTGCACTTATCTTGGATGCCCTCAACACAAGGAAGACTCAATGCACCTCTCTTCAACTGAGCACCCATTCAGGGTAAATCCTTCTTGAGACAATGAAGACAGATTATGGATGGGACTTTTCCCTTAAAACTGACTTCAACTTTCCTGATGGGTTTAATGCGCACATCAACACATTGTTTGTGATAAGGGAAGTGGAGTATCCTGCAACTTATGGCTGCAGATTGAATGCAGAAAAGTCTCAGGGAGTTGAAAAGTCAACGAGGGAGAATCAAATGAATTGTGCTGCAATTTTTGGGTTAAGGTAGGGATTTGGTGGAAGAGGAGAACATACTTACCTCCAAACCAACCAAAATTTCATTGGATTCATCAATGAATGCAGCCATCCATTTTTTGATCAATTTTGTTCTGGTTGTTGACCTTGTTGACAAGAGCTGGTAACTAGCAATGAATAACACAACAAAGCATAACTCCAATGTAATCTAGTTGCCATATGGAAATGTCAATGACAAGAATGACCACATTGCCTTAATTGTGAGATACAAAAACAAAATTGCACCCAAGCAGACATGCTGGTACTGTAAAGAGGCCACCAAGAAGCAAAAGATGGAATTTGTCAAGTGCAGATTCCTGAATGCAGCCATGTCCCCAATGCAACCCCTTGGTGAAAATTCTATAGCAAAACTGGTGAACAAGGATGCTTTTGAGAAGCTTGGAGTTGAATCAACAGGCCATGGCCTTTAGCGCCTGATGATTAACACCCTCACAAATATGCCAGGGGTCTCCACCACTGAGAGATTGGCACCTTCCTTCCACTTGTCCATGGCTGCATAGCTTGTGTACCATGGGCAGAACACCATATCTAAAGAGGCCTATTTCCTTGCAATGGGGTGTACCCCCAAGACAAAAGGTAAGAAGCTCACAAAAATAATTGTGGAAAGAAGAAGAAATAGAGGTTTTTGTTGTTGCCTTTGGGGGGAGGTTGGGGGGAAGGTACAGAAGTTAGGGTTTTGGGTGGTGATGGCATTATTTTGTGAAAGTATGGTATGTTTGGTTTTTTGATGGTACTTGATGTATGTTGTACTTAGGTACAATACAAACATACCTTGTTGTACAACACAAAAAAATTAGTAAGTCAGTCCACTAGCTGAATATTTTTCTTTGCCAAAACTGCCAATTAAATATGAAAAAGTTGGCCTTAACTTAAAAAATGAGACATTTTAATACAATAATTGAAGAGTGCAAATGTGCAAGAACAAATTTGAAAGTTGCACTCTGAATTTTCAAATATGTGCAGTTTTGACTGTACAAGATTACAGTGTACAATACCATGTCCAAAATGCACACTGTGCATTTGCGTGTTTGTGTTCTGCATCTTAGACACAAATTGTTGTACTAGTGTTATTACCTTAAAAATATTTTAGTTGCATATCTCAGTTCTGCACAAAAAGCCCATTTTCAAGTTGCTACAGCCCTTTTATCTATTGCTTTTCTAGGTCTCTGACTTGTGCTGTCACTTGTTTCTCAATTTCATCTCCTTTCTTTTTGTCAACAGTGAATTACTTTTTTTGTGTTGCTACTCCTTATTTAATTTCTGTCATATGCATATTGCATGTATGTGCTTTGTCCTCCATGTCATCAAATTGCTGCAACAAAAATTGTGGGAAATCCAATGTATCATATTTTGTGCTCTCTTTGAAGTGCAAATTAAATGACTTTGAGCCTTTTCAGTCCGTGACCTCTGCATGTGATCTCCAATCATCTAATGCCTTATGTCTTTCATTTCTCCATACAAACAAGAGACAGAGTATTCAGTCCATCCATAAGTACTTCATCTTCATATTTGCATTGTGTTAGAGTGCATTCATATAGCTCATCAAAAAGAAAGTGAGATAATTCACTTGATAGCTGAATTATTTTTTTGAGTGACTGCTGCTGAATTTCATTTTCCTCTCAAAGAATAACCAATTTAGATTAAGAAAAAATTACACGCCATTGAATTTCAGAATTTACTATGGATTCAACAACACTGTCCAACAATGAGTCCAAAATCTTGGAAACAGTTGAGAGAGGGGGGTTAAAATACATTAAGGAATGTCCTCTCTTGTTTTGTTGTTTAAGGTAAAAATTCAATGCAGTACAAAGCTTGGCTCTAATGACAAAGCCAATACAGCATCAGATTTTTGGAGTAGATGATGGCAGTGAAACTGAGTTGTTGAATCTCACTTCTGCATGGTGTGGCTGAAGAATTGACTCTGATTGATGCTAGGAGTGGTGTTTGTCATGTCCCTCATTTTGTGGCTATCAGTTATGGAGGTTGGGTAAATAAAAGGGTCTTGGCATGGTTTCATTGGATGCATTTCTTGGATGATTCTAGTTTTCAAATTTGTCTTGTTATTTTGCTTTCAAATTTCAATTTGAAGAATGGCAAAAAGTGTGACTAGCAAAAATACCTGGGAAATTATGCTTGGTGCTTGCATGAATTTTGAAGACCTCAGAAACATCACCCTAAAAATTGAAGCAAAATCTTGTTAATTTTTGTCAATGTTAAGATGGCAAATATGTGGCAGGATAGTAAGAACTTACTGGTAATACTATTTCCTTTGTTGAATTGTGTGTAAAGATTCAAAAGGATGGTATAAAAGGGTAAGTCATCTGCTTCAAGAAGAATACCATAACATCAGTTCTTCCTTGTGATGGTACCAGGGAGGTGATTGGTCATCAAAAAGCTACAATAGCAAATCATTGTCCACAAGCATTTTGATTGTAGCAGTGATGCCATGTTGTCTCATCACAAGCAATGGGACATTATAATTCATTCTATTTCACCATTTACCCAGTCACTGGCTTTTACTGCAGTATTGAAAAGAAATTTATTCCAAATATCCCATGTGTCAAATATTGACCAATGACCACCTCTAGTTACATTGGGGTTTTCCAAGTCTCAAATTACATATAATACAACATACTTACACACTGTGTATGGGAGGAGAAAATACTCATATCTAATTAAGCCAAAGTCAGTGTCTAGCCCAGGAACATCTCAAAATTGCACTTGAAATGGACTGATTTGAATTACTTTATCATTATGGTCATATTTTAGCATGATGGAACTATATAAAACATTATTTTTCAGTGATATTAACCATTTTTAGCACCAGAAACTCTTCACGAATTAATATACCTTTGAAAAATGCAATCAATAATGTAGGAGACAGAAATTGGAAGAATTTCAGTCATTGACTAGCCTAGACGGGGGTGCAAGTAAAACAAAATTGTTGTCATTTTTGGTCATTTTGAGTTATTTTTGCTGATATAATAGATCATTTCATATCAAAAGGTCATTTTAGATGTATTTTATTCATTGTTGAAGTAGTTTTATGCACCAACCACTGTCATTAGAAAAGAATTTGGAGGGTTAATCACAGATTTAACATTTTTTGTTGGCAAATGAAGAGCTGGGGTTGGAGGGTGGCTGAGAAGTTCAGGATTTTCACATGTGTTTTTCAGGGAGTAACAGCAGTGTTTCTGGAGAAGAAATAAATTTCCAAAAGAGTCTGTGTACAAAATTTTTCTTACGACTGTCCCCTGTAATGATTTTGGTACTTCAGTTTCATATGATTTCCATGAAATTTCTGGAAATTTTGTACAAAAGAATACAAAACAATACAAATTTGGAGAAATTTTGTAAAAAAGTGCAATTTTTCATTAAAAATAAGAATTATTTTTATTTATTAAACTGAATTTTAATTTGAACAAAATCACATTTTTGACTTTTTTACCACAATATGAATCATTATTATTGATTTTTTATCCTTTTTTTCCAATATCTAGATTTTTCATTCTTTCACCCAATCATATTGATTTTCGGCCTAAATATAACTGCATCAATCAAATGTTTTTTTAAACTGTTTTGCTGTTTTTTTACTGTTTTGTGAAGCTCTTTGGGCTTTAATTTTTTCAATTTCATGAAATTTTGTAATTTGTCATGAAATTTTGGATGATATTTCACAAATATTTACAAAATTCATGAAATTTTGTATTTTTTTGTAAAAATGAGTACAAAATTTATGTTCAAATAAAATCATATTTTTTACTTTTTTCAAACAAAATGAATTATTTTGTTGATTTTTGATCATTTTTGCCATTATATTTAGAATTTTCATTGTTTTTACAATGGTATCACTTGTTTTGAATAAATACAACTTCATTAACCAAATGATTTTTCAACTTTTTCAGTAAGTTGTTTGTGTATTAATTTTTTATGTCAAGGAAATTTGTATTTTTTCATGAAATTTTGAATGGAATTTCACAAAAAGTTACAAAATTTGTGAAGTATCGTTAATGTTTTGTACAAATTTTCATTCATGATTTGCTTTAAAAAACCTTTTCTGTTATCATTTTTCCAAAAAAAATTGTGAATATTTAAAAAAATACTTTCTAAATTTAGGATATTTGCCAAGTTAAACACTTTTACAATTGTGCTACTACCTCTGTCCCACAAAAAAGGAGGATTTGGTCATTTTTGTCGTCCCACAAAAAAGGGGGATTTTTAATACTAGATCCTATTCTTGCTTCTACAGATGATTCGTGATGGTAATTAGATGACGGCGTCCCCAGATGGAATTCTCCGCCACGGCGGCCGCT
>JALLOT010000082.1:0-19983 GCA_036939595.1 Thalassiosira livingstoniorum | reverse complement strand
CAGTTTTCTTACCTTGTGAAATTTGCTACGATGTCGTGGCGGAATCAACGAGTAAGCTGCCTGAAAAACGACATCATGAGAGAATTTATATTCCTCTCCAAATTTTGACATGTATCCCTCACGCACTGTTTCGTCCAAAGCTTTTGCCATATTACCAGTTTCTCCATTGCTCAGCAATGCCAAAGAGCTGCATCTGATGGAAGTACCAAAGCAAGAACATATTTTCAAAGCCGTCTTCAAATTAGTATTCAAATTATGCAGCTTGCGTGCAAAATGTTGAGCTACGTTGACTTCCATGGGCTTGTGAAGAATTTGTGACTCATTCCACATCCAGAATTTTTCTTCAAGGCTGAAATAAATCATCTTTTCTCTGACCAGAGACTCAAAGTGCTGTTGAAGAAAGAAAGGATTGCCTGAAGTCTTGGCCAGAAGGATGTTGCTGAGTCGTCTTACAACGCGCCTGGGTAAAGAAAGCGACTTTGAAAGAATTGCTTCAATATCGGCTGTTTCTAAAGGCCCCAGATGGATACTGCTGATACTGGCACCGCCATCAGTCTCTAGACATGCCTTGTGTTTCGCAAGTGGGTGGTATCGATCGACATGATTCCAGCGATAGCATCCAATTAGTAAGAGTCCACAACTGTTTCCATTTTTCACAGCATTCGCAAACTCGTAGGTCACCATGCGCAATAATTCTAAAGATGATTCATCAGCAAATTGGCAGTCGTCGAGAACGACCAAAAAGGGGGAATTTGAACTGGTGCACAAAGCGCGAAGAAACTGTCGGAAAACAAAATGTAGACGTGTCTTTCCGTCAGTGAGCCCAAAATTACCCTAACCCCGTAGGCGGAATAAATTTCTCGGAAGGAAGGTATCATTTCACAAATTATCCTTACGCCTACTTGTCCAGCATTGACTTCAAGTGCTCGAACAATGCCACCCAAGTATTCTGAGAGGCATTTTTGCTTCAAGATCGCCCCTCCAAATCCAGTACTGTTGGTGCTATTCACTGTGCCATGTAAAAGACCCACAAAGTAATTATCAAACGCTAAAGCAATCTCGTGGAATGGCTTTGACTGATGCATCAAGTCAAACTTGCAGTTCAATACCTCCATACCGAACTCATTGACTCCGTCACTTTTGATAGTACCCTGGCTTGATTTCAATTTCAATTGTTCTTGAAGCTGTTGCACCAAACTTGTCTTCCCTTCCCCTGATTGGCCTGTTACCCATACTACTTCACATCTGCTTTTGTCGGGACCATTTCTCTCGCTGCTAAGTCCGAGAACCCGTTCTGCAGTTTGTATGAGGGTGTTGACTTCGTTTTCTCGTCCCGTAAAACATAGATTTGCAGAAAATTCCATAGCCCTCTCATTGTCGTATAAAAAGCGACCTGGATCGACCATCATATCTTTCAAATCCTCGAGCACGTCTTTCATTCTCAGAGCATCGCTATTCCCATCTGATGTCACCACAACATCATTGCCACTCTTCGCTAGGTCTTTCACGAGACGGCACAAGGAGAGAGGGACGCCCAAAACTTGTAACTCCGCAAACCACATGTTTTGATCCTCCTTCTTGCGTTGTCTCCTCACAAAGGACGACTCATGTCGCCCCCCCAAATCGAGTTTTCGTTGAAAGTCACTCAAGTCGCTTTCGCTTGGATTGCTAATGTCGTTGCAATTAATGTCATCGACCTGTGAAGTCAAATCCAATCCGGAAGGGTGCCGTCGTCCCAAAGAAAACAGTTCGTAGAATACAATGCAGAGAGAACGGGAAATATCAAAATTTGTTTCACCAATATTGGTGCCATTGCTGCCACTGATGGCCACAGAGTCAATGCAATGACCTTCTTCGAAGAGGTCCAGACTTCCTTTCGATAATTCGATTGAAGCTGGGACAATATTCAAAGAAATTGACCCTACTTTCAAAATACCACGATGAATTGGAGTAGATGAAGAGGATGTACTAGCTAAAACCTCCACCAGTTGATGTGCAATTTTAACGGCCAAGGGTAGATAGACTTTCAAATAATCCTCATTCTTAGCGAAGGAGGTAGGGGTGAGAAAATGCGCTCTTGTTGGAGCTGAGTGATCAGAGGGAGATGATTTGTTGACCCAATTTGCAGCGGTCATTATCCAATCTTTCAAATTCATTGAAACGTAATTATTTGCAGTCGTCGAGGACGAGCTAGTTTGGTTTAGATGCAAACATGAGTCATCTGGATTTTGCACTGCATTCCTTGTAGACTCGACATTGCCAAGTATGTATGGGGCCTGCTCAAACGGGTTGAAATCATTATTTGAATGATGATCAGTGGCGGTGGCCATATCTCCCAGCGAAGGATAAGAAGTCATACCAGCTGCATACGGCATTGATTGAGTGGGGTTGAACGACTGCTGAGAATTTAGGAGCCCTTGTTGGCGATGAAGATGGTATTGTTGAAGAGACTGCGTGTGACTTCGATCATGCTGAAGATGTGGTGAAGGATACCCTACTTGGCTAGGGTCTGTGTTACTACTATAAGTCGTAGTGGTGGTAGTTGTCGTTGTTACTGTTGTAGTGGTCGGAACACAACTGTTCTCTGAGACAGTGCCAAAACTGGCGAATCTATTATTAGGCACTTCAAGCCAAGGTATTTTTGCAACACCAATGCTCGTTTTGTTTTCGACTCTTTCGCCTCCTGAAGCATCAAGTGATCGTTCTGAAATCAGATGAGAACCACTCAGATTGGCTTCTCTTGAACTCCTATTATTGAGTAGATGGAACAAGTGAGATGCACCTGCATTTTGATCAAAACTTTGAGGAACTTCATTGGTTGCAGCCGCCCTATTATTTGATTGAAGAGTATGCATCTCCCCCCCTTGTGTATTGTTGGCATCAAAGAGGGCAGATTTTGGACCTCTTATGACTTGCTCGTGGTTTATTTCAGGCCAAGGGTCATTCTGCTTGATGGCAGAGTCCCCATCATTTCCATTTTTCTTTGGTAAAAATTCAAGCCAAGATGTTTCTTTCGAAATTCCCGTGTTTAAGCAATCATCTGATGCAATTTTTGCGAATCGACTATTCAGCAAATTCTCCACCGCATCCTCATTACGCACATTAACCGCTGAATCATTTTTAGATGGGTTACCATCATCGAAGATGTGTTCGAATGAATCATCTTGTTTTGGCTGCCCTTCTTCCACTGCATTGCAACAAATTAAATCTTCACGAAAGTCGTCATCACCAAGATTATCAGCCAAAAACTTAAGCAAGGAGGGGTGTAATTCCCCATCGCCACAATCAGCACCTGAATTGGAATTGTTTTCTGGAGCTACATGAGGCAAGCTCGTAGAGAACTCGTGTGAATTATTTGCCAGAAACTTTGAACCAGCAATCTCAGGAGAAAATAGCATACCGACATTGCCAGATGCAATATGAGAGGCAGTGGTTTTAGCCTCATTAGAACCACTCGCCCAACCAATTCCAATAGAAGAAGGATCCATTCCAGAATCACCACCATCAGCACCTGGTTTGGAATTGTTTTCTGGAGCCACATGAGGCAAGTGCGTAGAGAACTCGTGTGAATTGTTTGCCCGAAACTTTGAACCGGCAATCTCAGGAGGAAAGACCGTACTGACATTGCCAGATGCAATATGAGATGCAGTGGCATTCGCCTCATTAGAACCACTCGCCCAACCAATTCCAATGGAATAAGAATCCATCCCAGAACCAATGTGTGTTGCTTTAGCAGCCACATTGGACTCATCACCTGCCATAGGCATGCGATTCGAGGATATAGCAAGTGGGCTCATCGATTCTTGGCCGACTCCACCAAAGATAGGATTACTCATTCCACCACCAAACACAAAATCAGAACCAGGAGGAGTGTTCCGTGGCCTATCTTTTTCCCTTAGCCGATGCATCACTTTCTTCACTGCCCGATCTAAATCCGCACAAATCCATCCGGAACCATCCTCCACCGTAGAATCGGCACCTCCAACACCCCCAGCTGCAGCATCGGCACCTCCATCTTTATCCATTTCGATCAAAAACCTCCCAGGAGGATCCATGTTAAATATCTCAATGACAATCCTCCGTGCCACATTTCGTTTCTCGTCTCGAGACGATTGCAAAAATTCTTCCTTTCTTGCATCGACCAAGGCTCGGAATTGAATGTTCCCTGGGTGTTCTCGAATGGCACGTCCTCTGCCAAAGAGCACGTCCTATTTCGATATTGAGAGACAAGGAATGAAGGAAAGGAGAAAGGGGGCATGGAATAATTAAGGTTGTGCGAAAGCTGATGGTTTGGCTGACAAGAAATAACTGCATCAACACGGTCCCTGTCGAATTGCTTACATTTGGCTGAGGTCTTGTGATCATTGTAGTATTGTTGGAATCCATGTCGGAATTATTACCTACTTCGGCTGGGACACGGGACACCAGCCTAGAGTCCAATCAGGAGAATCGAATAATCACCTAGCCGAAAGAGCCGGCAAATGGCAAAGTACTGTGTATTGCAAATTGCAAGTATGAGCAGCATCGACGGACACCAATCTATCAACGCCCCCATGGGTAACTTGCTTCGGAAACGGTCGGTGTTTGCTCTTCTCGTGAGCGTGCACCTAGTTATTTTGGTGTCGTCATCGTAGTTGTGCAAAGAGCTGATCGTATTAGTGTAAGTAATACCTCTAGAAGATGCATGGTGTGAATAGCATCCAGCCCCGACGGACGCTGCCATTGCCGCCCCGGGGAAAACACAATTATTGTCCGGCCGTGCCGTCATGCGTGGTGATGATGTTTTGTGCGTGAATGACGTGTCTTTCTTCTTGAGAGTATGGTACATACCGCCTGAAGTAGGTAGTGCCGTAACCTTGGATTGCTATGACCAAATGGAAATTGTATTTTCATCTCTAGGGCCAAAACCTGGCCAAAACCAACTGCACTAATAGTTAGATTGCAAATAAACTAATTGCAGTATTATTATTATCAATTCAGATGGTCCAAAAAAAACTGAATACTACTACTAGTACTATCTACTTACAAGTTTTCAGTGTTTAATTCATACTCTTGATTATTGGTGGTATTAAAGCAGTTCAAGATAAGGTTAATTTAGGGTTATACTAGTTATTTTTCCAATTTTCTAGCAGAGGATTTTCTCTTGAATCAATTGGGTTTCTACATTGTGACGTTAAGATCTCTGTGGCTCGATGGAGTTCCAATGTAAAAATATTACCAACCAATAGTCAAGACAATTCTCTTTTGGTTAGTAGTAACAAACAGAATCCAAAAATATTTAACATTCATTGAGATATTAATGTCACAAGTTCATTGTTTGTCATAGCAATCCAAGATTACGGTAAGTAAGTACTGAGTATCTACTGGTCATTTTTCAGGCATTTTTTGGTTTTCTAGAAAAACATCCTTATTCCCATTTTTAAATCTGACTATCATTTCAAATTTCAAAGCCCTAAAAAAGAAAAAGCACCCACTGTTGTGTGGTATTTGGGTGTGCTTGGACCTCCAAACTCATCAAAGGGGCTATCTGCTGGATTACACCAGTAGCCATCATGTTACAATACAACATTGTCTGGACTTCCAGAGGTGCTAGAGGTAAAAAAATATTGCATCTCATTTCATATTTTTGAGTTTATTCAAAAAATGGTGTTAGGCCAGTTTTCTATAAACAATCACACTGTTGGCTCAGCACAATTTTCCAGCCACACCTTTCCAATTATGCACAATAACAGAAAGGTAACAGTGCACTTTTTCTGTGTTCTTTTGCACTAGTTGGAGTTCATTCCAAAATTGAAGAAGTAGCTCCAGACTTTACTACCTAGTAAATTTTGCCATTTTCTCCTCTTTAATTCATACTTTTGGGTGGTAATTTTTAGTCATTATGCAAAAATTAATAAAACAAGTTGACCTCAGCAGGACCTCAGTATTTTTGAACAGAGACCAAATAGTGCATAAAAATGAGTACTTACTAGTGCATATGAAACTCATTACAAGTCCAGATGAAAAGTATTGCCAAATTTTGGGCAGGGTAACCCAGCAGTTAGCCAAGAATAATATTACTAAAGATCTAATCACAATGAATGCTTACCTCTACATAGCAGCATTTACTGCCTATTTCCATGTAATTGAATTGCTACATTTTTATTGTTAATGCCTTTTTTTTTGATAACTTGATACTAAACAATAAAATAATTAGATTTCCAGGCAATAGAGGACTTATTGTCATCTACTTTGGTGTGTTCAAGTGTGATGAAAGTAATTTTAAATTAACAGTTTTTTCCACAACTATAATAATAGGTGAAATTTCAGTTTTTTTGTGTTCTTTTGTATTACTTTTTGGTTCTGATTTTATGTAGCATTTTTTGTCTTTGGATGCAACTTGAGACAACACCAAGAATTTTCTTTCTTTTTCTTTTTTGTAGAAAAAAGCAACCTTCCAATCATTCAATTTTTTGTAGAGTAGATAATTTATTTTTGCTCTTCATTCTATATCTACTGTCTGTTTCTGTTGATTATTCTGTGTGTTGTGCATTGTGTTGTTTTGTCCTTTTTGTGTTTGTTCCTTTTGCTTTAGTCATTTTGTTTTTTGTTTTGAAAACATTATTTTGTACTTTCTTTCTTAGTGATCAATTTTTCTTCTTTTTGCCTTCTCTTTGGCTATCATTTCCTTGTTTGAGGTAAAAAAGGGTTTATTCTGGAATTGATTGGCATCTATTCTGTTTGGTTGAATTTACTTTCTTGTGTTTGATCAGTTTGTAAGAGAAATGAGCATCTTCTTCTTGATCAAATCCTTGAGAAATATCATTTGATAGTCAATTACAAATTCTAAAAGATAAGCATGTACCTCTCTTTCTTATCTCTTGATGATAGCATCAAAAAAAGATGAACTTTGTGGTGTTATGGATTGTCATTTTCAAATGAACCCCTTCACTTCATGCAGTTTTGTTTTGCTTGATAATGTGGTTCCCTTCATTACCATTTTCTTTGGAAAAACTCTAGATATTTCTTTCAAAAAATTACCATGTTTGAATCATCATCTGGTACAGTTTTTACATGCAACATTATTGCATGCCCCAATTTCTTTCCATACAATGTTGGGTGTATTCTCTAGCAGCAGCTATCCTTCTTCCTCTGAATTGCTGCAGCAACTAAAATATTCACAAAGACAAAAAGACAAAAACTCAAGCATTGAGAGGTACAACTCCCAATCAGTGATATTAGGACCAAGATTAGATTTTTGAAGGGTTTTTAGGAGCAAGCATTCATCATAAAAAAAATTGATGTATTTTTTGAAAATTACCTGATTTACAATTTTATTGCCTAAGAAATGTAGTTATAAACCACTCATACAAAGTTAAAACCCATGACAGTCCCCCTACATTAATTCTTTTATCATTATCAACTCATTCATTCTTAAAAAAATACCTAGCTACAAGAACTAAGGTAGAGCATAATTTTTGTCTTTTTTTAAAGAAAAAAACATTGCATAGCATCAAAAAGGGGCCATAAGTAACATCAATCAACTATTCATCAACTAGTAGAGCAGGGAATTGGTCTAGATCAGACCAACACAACCATCAATACTATTTATATCTGACAGCCAGTTTGTATTTGGTACCTTGCTCTGAATTAATGACCGGAACAGTACTTACATTGAGGGTGGATGGGGTAATGACTGGAATAAGTCAAGGTGAGCGGTAAGGTGCTCTCCCCTTGTTTCATGGCAGAGTCAAGAGAAAAACAACAACGCTGTGCCTCTCCACATGGGTTGCCTTGAGCAACAGCCTTCTTGCTTGTATTTCTGCCTTCTGAGTGGCTTCCATTTCAGTAATCCAGAATTCTCTATCTGCTACTGGTGCTTTGCCCAACTTTTTAAAATTAATCTCAAGTAGCTCCTGGTGATCCTCCAGTAGGTCCATTGGGTCAGTTTGGATCAGTTCCTTCACTCATTCAAAGATTGCTGACTGCTCTGATTTGGTGCAGATACCCTCAATTGAATGATGTACTACTTGGTTCCTGAAACACCACTGAGCATGTGTGATTGCCGTGATTTTGGAAATAAATGTTGTTGTCCATTGGCAGGGACTACCCCAGCACCCCTTTTTCACTGAGATCACGCCATGATTGGAAAAATATTTTACTAAGATATCTTGGGCAGATGCAAGTGCTCTATGCATTGGGCCAAGAGGGAGGAGAGAAATCATTGTCTTTTTACCAAAAGTGCTTGAATAAAGGATGTCAGCAATGTGATGAGTGTTGGGGGTGAACTTGTAGAGCGCATCCATTTCTTGAGCTCTGAAACTGATGTATCAAACATCTTGATTTGTAAGGGGTCATGGCACAAAAGAATGTGATCATTAGACTCCCACAACTTGGAAAAACATTCTGTATATTAGAGTTGAGCTAAGATAGGTGACAATTGATGCCACATCAGTGTTTTACTTGCTTGGTAAGCCAAGCCAGGAATGCATTGTCATGAGATGCAGTGCCTTCTTTTTTGATGCCATCCCAGTCCACTGTAATAAAGAAACATGAAGGAACAATATCTTTGTCACAAAATACTCTTCAAGCTACAGTCTCCCCCCACTTTGAGTAGATAGAACATTTGAGGAAGCCCAATGCTTTTTCAATACCAACCAATATTTGAGGTCCTTCAAATGGGAAGGATCTAGAAATAAAAGTATTGTTTGGATTGCTGTCACTATCCTCTTTTGCAATGGCAATGGCATCACAGAAGCGGTTCATCTTTTGGTGGTCTGAAATCTGGGATCATCTTAGGACTTCATCTTGGTTACTGTGCACATAGTAGAAGGAAATAGGAGCTGAAATGGCATTGAGTGTGTGTTTGGATTATTACCATGTGATATAGTGGCTTTGTTATCCCTGTCAAACTGAATTGGTGACTTGACAACCTCATCATCCACTGTAGTCAAGTAAATGGGAAGTGAGGCCAACAGAGAGCCAAGTAGCTCACCACAAAAGTTGTCTGCACTCAAGCACCTTTTGGTAGCTGAATCCTTGCACTTAAATCCTTGCTGAGTACATTCCATGTAAACTGCACCTGAGCATACCATTGGCAATTACAAGATATCTTTATTGGATAGCCTCTAGGATCCAAGATCTATCTCCCTCTATGACTAAATTGCCGCATAGGCTTTGATTTGGTAAGGACTGTAGAGTTGTGATGAACAATTGGGGTGCAACAGAGGGGGGGGGAATCCAGTTAGAGGAATGAAGCTTTACTGTCATGTTGTCTATTTCTATGATGATGGCAAGCCAGAGATGTGGGCATATTTCTTTAATTGAAAGGGATCACTTGTAGTGAGTGTTGCTTCAAAGAACATAATGTGTAGTTTCTCTTTGAAATACAACATACCACTGATGATTATTGTGGTAGTAGATTTCATCTGTGGAATCATTGTGTCTCAAGAGAGAGTCCTGAGGAAGTAATTGAAGGAAGGGTCCAAGAGCAGGTGAGAAATTCATAGTCCATGTTTCATAGTCCATGAAGAGATCTGGCAAAGAGCTGATCTCAATAGATTGAAGTCAGCAGAAGTAGGACATTCCTGTGGGTAGTTCCATTTGCTGTGACCAACTTCTTTCTTGAGCTGGTGTGGGTCTATTGTGAAGCCATCACATTTGCATAATTTGGAGAGAAAGATGACCTGTTTCAATTTATAATATCTATTGATTCGATTGAGTTGGGATAGGGTGAAAGTGCCCAGTGATGTAATTGTACCCGTGATTGACTTATCACCCTGCCATACTTATAGGTAGAGGCTGAGCAAACTCCTGAACCAAAATGGAGACATTGAATAAACTACATAAGTAACATAGGTTTTAGAGCCATGTGTCAGAAGCTAGGTGGTCAAAAGGAAGGGTGAATATTTGATTTACCTTCATTGATGCATAACTTTCATATCCCAACATCCTAAGAGATGGTTTATCTTGTAAATTACAAATATGACTAGTAATTTACTGTGTAGTTCTAGGTACATTTGTAGGCTTTTGTCAAGATGTTTCCAATGTTTTCTTGTAAGTTGTGTTCCTAACAGTGTTAAGAGTTTCATTTGTAGGCTCTTGTAATTATCTTTTCACTAGTTTCATGTCAGTGTTCTTTTCTGAAGTTTTTTCAAGATTTGTAGTGGATCCTGTTGGAGGCCTCTCCTTTGTGGGAAAATTTTAAAGTCATCAACAAATTTCTAGAATCTTAGGTTTGTCTAAGTTCTTTGTTATTTTTTATGTAATCCATTCCAGAAGGCTTGTGTTCTTTCCCAGACACTCTTACTTTTAGGGCCCAACTCTAGGCTCTTTTCTAGGCTCACTACTAGTTTACTTTATTGGTCCACCTTAGGTTTGTTTCTATTTTCTGTTCTGTGATTTGTGCTTTTTGTTGTTTGATGCATTCCTTTCAGGGTCCTTTTGAAGGTCTTTTCCATTTTCTCTTTTATCTATAGAAACTTTCCTAAGATCTTTTACAAAGTCTACTTTAGGTCTGATTCTAAGCTCTTTTCTAGGTTCAGTTTGCTTATAGTCATTTGAAGCTGGCAAGATGAATAAATTTGGAATTAAAGTAGTAGCATAATAAATGCCAATGTTTTGATACTATTACTTAATGAGGTACAGTGTAAAAGGTAATGGATTAACAGTGAGTTAGCATTGTGGATAGGTAGAATAAGTATTTGAATTGCCTTCATTACCATTACTGGATATTTACTAATTATCATACTCCAACAAAAAGCTAGTTTACCTTGTAAATTACCAATCTAACCAGCAATTTATTTTGTGCATGCAGTACTAGGTTCTTTTCTAGGCTCTTGGTTAGAAATTTTCTAGATTCTTTTATGTGGTCTATTTTAGGTTCTTTGTAGTCTCTTGTATATTATGTTATTGACTAGGTTTCTGTATGATGAATGTGTACTTTTACAGTTCCTTTGATAGATTTGTCTTATATCCCCTTTATTTTTTGGTTATTTATTTTTAAGTAGTCAGCATTTCCCAGTTCTTTTATTTTGCACTTTACTGTGTTTTTTAGTTTGTGAATTTTCTCAATCTGCTGGGCTTTTACCAGATTTTGTTTATTTTTTATTTTAGTGTTCTTTTGTTGGTTCTTATGATAGTTCTACTTTTAATATTCTTTTCCAGATTTCATATTTTCTTTTTTAGTGGGATCCTTTCTAGGTTCTTTTCTAGATGTTTCAATCCTGTTCTGGGTTATTTACTAAGCTATTTTCTAGCATCCTTACTATATCATTAACTAGTTTATTTTCTTGATTTGCTTTTAGTCTTTTTGCTTTTTAATGTGGATTGTTCTGTATAATCATGTCTGGGTTCTTTTGTTGGTCCTTCTCATATTGTTTTTCATTTGTAGAACCATTCCTACAATCTTTTGTAATACCTTTCATTGATACTTTCCCAAGATTTTTCTGGGTTCATTTTCATTTCCTTTTGAAGTTTACAAGATAAATTAAGTCAGATATGCAGTATAATATTGAATTTGGATATGCTAGTTGCTAGTACCTTTGCTGGATATGGTACAATTAACATGGTTAAGATAAATCATTGATTAAGCATGTCCAATGGGAAGGGCAAATATTTGATTTACCTTCATTGATGCATAACTTTCATATCCCAACATGCAAAGAGATGGTTCATCTTGTAAATTACCAACAATATGACTAGTAATATACTATGAAGTTCTAGGTTCTTTTCTAGGTTTTTGTCAAGATTTTTCTCATGGTTTCTTGTAAGTTGTGTTAGGAGTTTCTTTTCTAGGCTCTTGTTATTATCTTTTCACTAGGTTCATATCTGTGCTCTTTTTTGAAGTCTTTTCAAAATTTGTATTGGGTCCTGTTGGAGGACTCTCCTTTGTGGGAAAATTTTAAGGTCATCAACAATTTTCTGGAATCTTCAATTTTTCAAGGTTCTTTGTTATTTTTTATGAAATTCATTCCAGAAGGTTTGTGTTCTTTCTGGGACTCTTACTTTTAGGGCCCAACTCTAGGCTCTTTTCTAGGCTCACCACTAGTTTACTTTGTTGTTTTATTTTGGGTTTGTTTTTATTTTCTGTTCTGTGATTTGTCTTGGTGATTTTGCATTCCTTTCAGGGTCCTTTTGAAGGTCTTTTCCATTTTCAGTTTTACATATCGAATCCAGTCTATGGTTTCCATTTGAATCAGGGGCACTGAAAGTATAGAACAGGACCAAAATTTAATAATTCTAATGATACAATCATTATTATTGACTATTTTGGAAAAAAATCATGAGGGTGATATGTATTTTGGTGTTGAATCAAATTATCAAGTTTTTGTTCCTTTCATATGAAAAGACTTCAATGAACTGCAAGTGTGTCTCAGTTCATAATAGAATAAATTGAAAATTCAGTTTCAATGAAAGAGAGTTGAAAAGATGCTTCAGGATTGCCTGGGAATTTTCTTTATTCAATTCCAGAATTATGTGTTTCATTTTTGATGAGCTAGAGGCTGCTGCATATATTCAGAGAAAATTCTTTGATGCTGAAAATTATTTTGAATTATCAGCAATATTTTTGACTATCACTTGCTATCACTTTTGCACTTTTCAAGTAAGGCTATTTGCAGAACCATGGAAGGAGCAAAGTTTATCTGAGCTATCTTCAAAGGACCCTGAAACCCTCAACCTAAGATGTATTGATGATTTGGAATTCAGAAAAGCTACACAGACATAGTACCCTGTTGCATGCTCTCTGGTGTATTATCATAGTGTTCAAATTTTGTTGAAACTTTCACTAGGTTGGGACTAAAAGAAGCAAAGGGAAAAAGTGGGAATGATTGGAAAACCACTTGCCTATATTAGATCTGACGAAGGGCAAAACAAGATTTGTTTCAATGGTACTTGTATTCTGTTTATTGAAATAATGTTCAACTACTATCTTAACCTACTTTGTCACAAAGACCAAGAAAGGAGAGATGAGTCCCGATCAAATTGCTGCAATATCTGGATGAAGTAACAAGTGCAACACATGGTGATGAATTCACTGCAGCACATGCAAATGCAACCCTGGTGTTTCTTATAGATCTAATCTATGAAAGGAAACATGGATGAGTATGGTCCAAATCATGACTGTAATATCAGCCTGCATCCACCAAGGCCCAAAAATGTAGTTATTATTTTTGATGAATGTGACATGCAATGCTGAGAAATGAAAGACAAAGGGATCACCTGTATCTTGTTGGTGAAAAGCTTTTGAAAAAAAAACATGCAATGAAACTATGACAGCTGTGCACTTGATCATTGGAAATTGGTTTTAAACATGGAACCACCTGAGGGAACACAGAACTTTGAAACTCTTATCTTTGACAAAGTGAATAAAAGGCAGTAGAGGGTGGCTTGACAAACCTGCCTGTAATTATCCATATAATTTTGCCACTCAAATGGTAGATGTTGACTCTGCCATTGAATACCGTAAGGAAAAGGGCAAGATTTTTGTTGCAAGGGTACATGTTGTATGAACATAATTTTTTGGAATGGGTAGATATGCTTCAAAAAGGATCTGAGAGCCATACTTTCAAATATGTGCTGGGATTACTCATACTTCTATGAAGCAAACTGTGTTAAAAATGACAATACATCACTGCTTCAAAATCTGCAGAGTGATGATTTTGATGAGGTAGAATATTTTTTGAATCTATGACATTCTTTGGTTTGATGTCATTGGAGAAGAATGTACTGCTGTGAAATATCCTAACCTGTTTGTGCCTAAATACATCATGGGACCCCAGTACATGATCCAATGCAGCATACCAATAGCCGAAGTCTTTGTATACAATGTTATTGTATATATTGGGGATCAAAGCCAAACATATTATTTGAGTCTATACTCCTCAAAAAATACACAGGAAGCAGATAAAAAGTTATGGCAGGGAGTAGGGACCCAAATGGTTAGGAGAATTTTAAGGCAAAGGCATGCCTCCCAAAAAACAATGTGTAGTGATGATGAGGATGAAGATCTTACAAATCATGCTGAGGATCTCTCACCTGACAAAAAAATTGTTAAAGGACTTTTTTGAATTCTTTCAGGTATCAATACATCACTCTTAAGAGATGTCATAACTGCCACTTTGTCACACTTGATGATTTGTCAAAATGGAGGAAGCAGGTTTACTTTTTCCATGATTTTTCAACTTGCTTTTGACCCAAGTTTAACTTGATTTGGAAGGTAAAGAAGTGATTTTTTACTTAGAAGGGAAAAAAAAAGAAAAAATTGAACAATAAAAAAACACAACACACATGAAAATGTGAATAGTGGAGATCCAACAATCCCAAGTAATAAACCAAATGTAAATGTAAATGAAAATGAAAGAGTGAGTGAAGAGAGGACAGAAATTCAACATGGGCCAAATTAATATTGCAATGATTAGAGATACAGGATCAGAGATAAACAGTTGGAAATATGTGTTTTTATGAATTTAATATGTGCTATGAGACATACTATAACATTGGAATTAATGAGAAAAGAAGAGGCCATCACAAACAAAAATGATTACAAAAGGGAAAACTAAATACCATTATATAAAAAAATACCATTTACCATTTACAGAGGAACATCCAGGACAAGCATATGCTTATCTCAAAAAAATAAAAGAAATGACAATACCAATTAAAAAAGTATGCAACATTGAGGAGTTGGATGTGTTCAATGACAAACCAAGTAGCTATGTTAAAAATAAGAGAGAGGAATATGCCAAATGCACATTTATGCTTTTTCATTCTTTTGTTTATCTTTTGGACTTGAAATATGATATTGATCACCATTGTTTGTAACAGACTATATTATTTGTACAAGATAGAAACATTCACTTCCCAACTAGACTGGGGAAAGCAACTTCTGGAAAAGGGGTGGAAACAACACATTCAGAATAAAAGACAACTTGGAGTAATATGCCCCTACCAAATGACCCTTTGTTTGTACAAACAAAGTAAAGTAAATATTACGTTTGAGAAATGAAGTTCAGATAAATGAAGTTTTGTTGCTTCTAACTTTATCCACTAGACTAGCAGGTTCATAAATCCTAAGATAAATGTGTTAGAAGCAACAAAACTTAATTTATCTGAACTTCATTTCTGAAACTTAATATTTACTTTATCATTAGAAGGATTCCAACCACAAATCAGGAGCAGAAACAGATTTTCTGGATATTGAAAATTTTGATGAGTTTTTAACAGATGATGGTGCTGATATTCCAACCATTGATGATACCTTTCTGGATCCATACAACAACAATCAAAAGCAATACCATTCATCATGGGTAGACAAAGTGAAAAATATCAGATCCATCCATTTTTTGAATTTGGATCCCATTTTGGATGATTTTTCAATCTTTGCAGAGAACTTTAGTAACAGAAAAGAACCAGTAAGCAGCAATAAAGAACCAAATAATGATGAGAATGTCAACAGGGACCCTAAAAGCAAATCAACTGTCACACCAAGTTACAATACATGATTATAATTATTGAAGGATCTCAAGTGGGAACTTTGTTAAACAGTAATAAAAATGACAGAAGCCCTCAATCAGGGCTCAGTGGTGGATATTTTGAAGCTCAACAGATTTCCATACTAACATTGGAAAATAAAAAAAAAAAAAACTGAAGATGATGAGCTGGATGAAAAACAGTACCTTGCTTATGAAAGTATTTGTTGCACATTTCTTCTTGATCTTGTAAATGAATGTTCAATAAAGGCCCAATGGATCAAAAGATCAAATATTCATTTTTCTCACTGGACCTGCTGGATGTGGAAAGAGTTATTGCATTAAGTTTTCAAAGAGCTTTTGTCATTATTTTTTATACAGTGGCTGTTGCACTCAATGAATTCACACTCTAATTTACAGCAGCCATAGACTCATCAACCACTCTCTTACCTGGAACTGCAATACACAGTGCTGCTCATCTGAATAGAAAGAAAGTCAATGAAAATTATCTACTACAAAGACATGGAGAGTTTAAGAATTTCTATCATTGATGAAATATCAATTTTCATAGCAATAGATATGGAAAATCTTGACAGAAAATTTAGGATTAGGAGATTCAAGAAAAATCCACTTAATCCATTTGGAAGCTTCTTAATTATTTTTTTTGGCAAATTTCATTAGCTCATTACCATATGCATTGATATAGATCTGCTCTATATTCATGCTCCTCTAAACAAAATATGTAAAAACTAACAGTAAATTGTGCCATATTTTTAGATGAGTCATTGGTTACAAAATTATCCTGCATATGGGAAAATCAAGTCTAGAATTGGGAAGAGAGAAAATACAAGGGAAGACAGGAAAAAAAACAATGAAAGGATAATTGGGAGAAAAGGGTTGAGATTACAGCTGACCCTCATACTTCCTGTACATGCCCAACAAACAAAGAGCACAATACTATCACTGCAGGTGTTTTTATGCATTATGTTTTGCCAACTTACATCCAGATTTTGCCAGCACTGATCATCCACCCATACAAACACTCATTGTGAAATATTCATTACAAACAAAGTCAAACAGAAAAGTTAGCAAAAGTCACCATTCATTGGGATCCAAAATTGATTTGTGCTGAGATTGTAACCAAACAAACTCTTCATGGTGACTACTAATGAAGACTTAAAAGAAGACAGAGGCATTGGAAGTATTTGTGAAATCAAACACATTAAACTGGAAGAAAATGAAATTATCACATATTGGAATTGGCAAATAAAGAAGGTTAATAGTGTTTCCATTGATGAAGTATAGTACTTAGACTTTGAAAACTGGCCACGTCCTTCCAAAAACTTTAGACTCATGCCATTTTTTTTAAGCAAACACCAATTACCTTTTAACACCAGGCTTCTTCAAAAATTGGATAATTTAAAGTGACACAAATTCCTACCAGCTCTACTGTTGTTAAACTGGGCATAAACTGCAGGGGATGTTGTGAGACATAAGAATAGTAAATTCATGGAAATAGACTTGCCAATGGGGTGTATATCATGCTAGTATCTTCAGTTAGAACTATTAAGAACTTCATTTATACAGTCTCTTGGATTTGAATAAAAAATTTAATGTCCCACAAAAAGCTCATAGATTTTGAATGAAGAATGCAGTTGAAAGAGGATGCATCACCAGGGAAATATGCAAATAGGATTGGAGTTGAACTTGAATAGATTTTCATAAACTAAAAATTTATTTCCATTAAAACATTGTTGCTCATGAACACTTCAAAATTTATTATTTTCCAATTTTTCTTTGCAATTCAATCTTTTCTGCAGTGTTATTTTTTTATTTTTTAATTTCTGAGTTCATACAGAAATTATTCATCATAATAATCTAAAATTTGTATACCTCAAACTGAAAGATCACAATTTATTATGCACTTACAGAGGAATCTCTGTCAATTCTTTGAAGCTTCAAGTAATTTATAGGGCTCATTGACTTCTGCTAACTGTTTTTGATGCTGACCGTAACAAACTGAAATGTTGGACAATACTTCCACATCATATTCCATTGCCAGTTCAATACATTTATTACAGCCAATTGTCAGCATCTGTATACCAATCACAGTCTTTCATGACTTCTGTAGCTTTATCCAGGTTATCTCTTTCAAAATATTTTCCACAAAAAATTCCCACCAAAATTTGTCCATTTTCTGCAAAAATTGTCCACCAAAAGGTTTCCATTAATTTTCACACCCATTGTTATAAATGATTGGTATTATTTCTCTTTTAGTAATATTAATTTATTCCAAGGGACAAACATTTGATATAGCAACTCCAAGCTTTAACTTTTTGAAATAAATTACCAAAAAATATTCAAAGTAATTATTCCAGTCTGTTACCTTTTAGAGTAGTATCTACTGGCTGTCTCTCTCCCACTCAATGAAGAGTAGATAGTACAAAGGCAGACATGCTGCAAATGAAATGAGACCACACCAATATTTTAACCATTACATCAAGACAATAGAATGTTTAATATTTGATTTTCAATTAGCACTGGCATTTTTTTGGGAAAAATCAGCATTCAACTGCACTATACAATGTCTTAATCCCTAATTAAGGTATGATTGAACACTCATGATTTCTGTTCCTATCTAAATCACTGAATAAAAAGTAACCACTTTTGCTTGAGAGGGGCCCATAGGGATCCAATCAATTGGGGTGGTGGTTGGGGAAGATATGTCTAAAAAGATGTAGTTAAACTAACTACCTGCTTAAATACTTACATTTTAAGTACTTATTCCTACTTTTAAATCCCTCCTTTCAACTGCTACTATAGTGTAGTTAATTTTTCATGCCTCATGCCCAATTACAGCAGACAGCAGATCAAAGCTCACCACAAGAACAAGAACTGTTCTGGAGACTCGTCCTAGAGCCAAAGAGGTCAAATGCTATTTCTCATGATATTTTCATTTGAAAGACTGTAGGTAGCTGCTGGGTAACATAATATTAAATGGTAATGATGGTTAAAGTACAATATTGTACCATACTCAATTAAAGACGTGCACCAAAGGTTCACCACATTTTTTCATTCCTGTTCATTCTCAATTAATACTCAGCAGAGATGATCCACCTGCAACACCCTGAACTCCATCACCCAATTCATCACCCACATGAAATCAGGTATACTTTTACACACTAGTACATGATCTACATACAGCTTTCTCATTTTATTCCAATTTTGTACTGGTTCAAGTAATCACACCATTTTTTCACTTCAAAAAATAATAAAATTCACTTGATGTCCCCTTTCTTCCTAAAAAAAACACACAATGTTTATTTCTGCACTCTAACCTCATAATGACCTAAACACTACATATGTAGGTATAAATGGCAAGTACCATAATACTATTATGCACAGTAATAATACTCCCAATATTCAATGTAGGTAGGTAGGTTGGGCGAGTGGATAATATTTAGGAATTAGAATTCTTTTTTTCCCTCACTGACATACCCAGGGCATACTTGGTTACTGTATATAGGTAATTATTCGTCTATAATTAGATGGTTAATATAGTTGATCCGTACAAAATCATAGAGATTGTCATCTTTTGCCAAATAATATCCTATTTTGGATGACGTCACTTTGTTGAAACAAAAGGAATGTCAAAACTAATGTGATAAAATACTGAAACTCAAAAATCGTAGTGGGCGATAGGTTGAGCGACAGCGTTCAGGGCAATGCAGGTGGATCATCTCTAATAGTACCATACTTAATATTACTCTAGTATTTTTATTACTCGTAATATTTTTTTACATCATTATCAATAGGAGTAATTAATTAGGTACCTTATGTAAGTAGGTACTTCTTATGTACTCTCCTCAATAAAGAAGAGCACAGCAAAAATTTGAAAAAGGCTTAATAATTTCCTTGAAATCCCAAACACGTTCAAAGACTACGGCCACACAAACCGTTTTCAACGATGTCCCATGAAAATTTATAGAGGATTTTAACTTACTTTTTTTCTGACTGTATATTGCCTTATCGGGTCATTATTCATATTCAAGATTATTTCAGGACTAGGTCTAAATATTGCCCTTGAAAAGATATTAGTATGTCTCAAGCAACAGATTTTATTGGAGCGATATGGTACGAGTAATAAAATATGGTATGGTACACTCGTATATGTGGTAGTACTTTTTAAGTACTTAGGTAGCATCTACGAGTAATTGGAAGTACCTCACGCTAAGTAAGGTAATTACCTACTATACTAACTAACTAAGGTAATATGGTACCATATTGTACCACTTCTTCTCTCGCTACCGAGATTATCTACAAGAACTAACATCATAATACTATTAGAGACGGTCGGAACGTCCTGGACTAAAATGTACGGGACAATCTGCGGGACAACTTTTCCAAAAATTTTCAAACCCCTTTTTTCAGGTACAGTCATTTTTCACCAATAAAATTATTTATGGGTGCTATGTCTATTATACCCAAAACTGAGTACATTCAAAAGCACCTCCATTATTACCATACCATATGG
>JALLOT010000081.1:0-28073 GCA_036939595.1 Thalassiosira livingstoniorum | reverse complement strand
GCTTTTTGTGTGGATAAGTCCTAGAATAAAGGTCTAGAAGCTATTTAACTTCCTTCATTTCAAAAAATCATTTCTACTTTCAATTCAAACATTTTCACATAGAACCTACAACCCTACATGTTTTTGTCAATTTTTGGTACAATTATTTAATTCCTTATGACCTAGTTTGCTAGAAGCTATCTGATTTTGGCTTTTGATACCTGCAAAATACCATTGTCGCCATGTCAAGGTCTCATCAGCCAGCAAAATTTAGAAAATGTTGCATTTAACAGAACAAAACTGGCAGCAAATGTGAATCATTGCATGCGAAATAGGAGTACTGAGTTGGCAGTAGCAACTACTAGGCTTCGAGCCCAGTCTGGGAATGAGGGGATGACCATTGTGAACACTCGGGTGCTATCTAACAAAATTGATCAGAATTTCGATCAGTTGTCTCTGTAGACGCATAGCGTGTTTCTACATACTGAAGTCAATTCCAGGTGAAGGAATACCTTTCTCTCAGATTGCTTAGGAATGTGAGCCATCTGGCCAGAAAAAAGAATTCAACCATGATTCAACACTCATGAAAAGTCAACACAATATCCTTTCATTTCCATCACATTAGTGTGTGAACCGAGAAAAAAAATAGTCAAAATTCAACTATAATTTTTAACGATGCTTCATTTCTTGTCTACAACAAATGTGTCTATCTGTTGACTGCCAACAAAAGGAAAGTTCACATGGATATTGTACCAAGAGATTGGGTGTCAAATCCAATATTTCCAACCACCACCGAAGGAACGGCTACATTAATATTTCCATTCAACAAAATTGCTTCACACAGCACACAAACTTTGAAGGATGAATTGATCTCAGTGCTATCAACAAAATATTGTGGAAAAAAAGATGCATTCAATGACCCTGGAGAACATCTCCCACAGACAGATCTCCCACAATGCTTGCAGTTATAATGCCTGCTTAACATCCCAAATTTTATCTTGCAATGCATGCACCGAAGTCTATGAGGAGCAGGATTTTGTGGAGATGAAACTTCTGCGAGAAGACGATGAAGCATTTTTACATCTTCCAACATATCTATTGGTAAAACTTCATCAGAACCTAATTCAGTCCAAAATATTTCCCATGCATGCGGTTTTTGCCAAGACGAATTAAGTTGGGCTCCATGTTTCACTAGCAAAGCTGCTGATTCCAAATCTTGGTGGTAAAGAGCCAAATGCAGCGCTGTACAGCCACTTTGTGATGGATGATTTGGATTTGCACCATTAGCAAGCATCAGATGCAATGCTTCATGATAAAAAACAAAGTTCCTTGCCAAGTCATTGTTACAAAAAAGGTGTATTGGGGTTTGCCCTCGGTTGTTTGCAATCTTGGGGTTTGACCCATGTTCGATGAAAAGAGAAACTAAAATGCCAGCATCCTCTCCAGCTAGTTGTGTGGCATGATGAAGAGGAGTGTTCCCGTCTCTATCCTGATAATTCAGGTCAGCTTTTGACGGTGTTTTTACTTCACACAATAGCTCTGCTATTGGTCCTCTTACAGATGAAGATATTTCAGATGAAGTACTTTCCAAGCACAACAAGTGGAGGGGGCAATACCAACATGTGTCATCTGCGTTGTTGACATCTGCCCCAAATGACAGTAAATATTTTACAGAGAGAAAATCTCTTCTCTGAACAGCCAAGTGCAAAGAACAAAGTCCATTCACATTAGGAATGTTGGGATTGCTACCTCGTTGAAGAAGCAGTTGTGTCATGTCAGAAGTTTCTGCATAGTGAAGTGCAGTATTCCCTGAGAAGTCTTGGCTATTCGCCACAGCATTGTGGCAAAGGAGGAGATCTGCCAAGAGCAAATTTGAGCATTGAACTGCTACAATCAACGGTGTTCTTTTAGAAAGAAAAGATTGACGAAAGCATCAGCAATTGAAATTAGATGTTGTGAAAAAGGAAAATAAGCGACTAATGGGAAGAAACCTTTCATTAACCAAGAATCACGTACCTGCCATCAGAATCAGTAGAGTTTATGTCAAAATGTATGTCAGATGAAAGATTAATTGCTGTCAGCAGGTTTTCTTTGTCATTATTCCTGACTGCTCTATGAAATGGGAGCTCGTCAACTGAAATTCCTTTTGTTGGAGTTTGGGCTGGTGAAATGAAGGAAGGAAAAATTCTACCTACATCATCAACGCGAAGAGGATCAATTTTTGGGGAGCACTCTAATTCTGGTAGGGTTGCTACTTCTGTATCAAGTAAATTTGTATTGGCGGGCAAATCTGATGTCCTTGATGCTGGTGAGTAGGAATTCCCAGGGTGGAAAAAGGATTGAAATCCAAAAGGGGAGAAAGAACTGGAAAAACGAGAGGAACGACTTGACGGCAAAGCAGTATCAACCGTCACAGTTGATGGTAAAGTTGAAGACACGCTTCTACCAGAACCTCTCAAAGACTCTACTTCTTTTCTAAGCAGCTGGAGTTCACGATCTTTTTTCGCGCACTCTTCGGAGAGAACTTGAATTTTTTCATCGTGATTTTGATTTCTCAAAGATCTGTCAGTCCCTTGCCCTCCATCTAACATTGGCGGAGAACGGGGTGGCTGATTGATCCAATGTTGTTGCTTCTTAACTCTTTCCAATTCACGTCTCATTTGCTGCATTTCTAAACGAAGTTGATCACGTTCCAATGCCACGCACTTCAAATCTCTTGATTCTCGTTTCAACTGAATCAATACCAGCTCCGCAAATTTCATTCGTAAGAAACACTGGATTACAATAGCTGCGTCTCGTTGGTGTTGGTATTTTATTCGATGGCGATACAAATGCCAGCAGGCCTGAATAGCAGTAGCACTTCGACTTTGTTTCAATAAAATGAATGTCTTTCGCACGATCCTACCTCGAAAATATCGTTGACTCCAGATTGTGATGTATAAAGTATTTTGATAGAACGACCAACGAGAATAGCAGCGCCATTGATTCTGAATCATAATGGCATTTCTTTCACATCTGATCCGACGCACACGTAGAGTTGCCAATAACTTCCGGCCTGCACATTGAATAGTCAAAATTGAACCAAGTGTAAGGAAGAAAATTCTCTGGCATAGGAAGGCCCTTGCCTGAGCTTGTAGCTTCGTTGCTGCAGCATTCATGGCATTATAGCGCATATCCTACAAAGTCTCAAAGGCAATAGCCCGTAGAAACACTTTGGTTTTGCCGATTTGGATACCCCACGACACGAAGTTTGTTACGCCATTCTCTTTACTGTCATTGTATCGTTGTCTAATTTCAGACTCTAGCTTGTTGGAAAGCAATCCAATTAAAGCCTCGCAGCAGAATTGTGGCTGGTAACAAACTTCGCTTTCCCCAGTAAACATCCGGATGACAATTGGTCGAAAACGTTGAATAAATGTATGGTGAGGATAGCGCATGGCAAAGCCAGTTCTTGCTAATCTCATTGCAGGTAGTACCCCTGCGCAATTCAGTTGATGGGAAATTAGCATTTCGTCAAAATTGTTCGCAACAAGTTTATCGTTTGGTTTCAGACATCTGATGTAATGAGGTCCTGTAACAGATATCTTAGATCGGAGGTCTCTCAGTTGAGATGCAAACTGTCCACTGACAGTTGCCTGTGTGAATGCACTTGATGATCGTTTGATTGGTGCGTGATGCCCAATGTGATCCCGAGACGAAGAGTTTGAGCCACTAAGTATTAGTGCTAAATCTGCTACCAACTGCACCTTGGAAGTAGAAAGCAAATCATATGTTCCTTTTGGAAGTTCATCTTTGTTTTTGAGAAGAAATCCGTTGCAGTCGTACTCTACTTCTCCAGCATAATGAACAATCGAGAATTTCATGCCCGACTTTTGCATTCTCGAAGCAGAAAAGTAACAGTTTGATTCACATTTGTCATAAACTGTATTTGAAAAGGATTTATCGGTGCAACGGGGCAAGCGACACTGCTCATCTAACACAGAAAAGATCCCTAGACGGCGGTCTTCGATCAGGTCCAGAACATCCTGGTTATCAGGGAAATCGATGTTACTCCACTCTATCTGTTCGCGTTGATACTCCGCTTGTTCAGCTTTAAAAACAAAGCGGTTGAATTGCTGCTGAAGTGCTTCATTGCAGTAGTTGATGCAGAGCTGCTCAAATGAATTGACTTCAAAACTTTCAAAACCAAATATGTCAAGTACCCCTATTTTTGCAGCAACATGGGTCTCCGAGTTTCTTCTCAAATTTTCATTTTTGGTCCCTCCATGCACTTCAATCGATTGATTGATTCTTCTGACAATGTAGGTAAAAAGTGCACTGTAAGTTGCCTTTGTGAGAGCTTCCAATGCCTTCTCAGCTTGCCCAGTTGAAAGCACCTTTACCATTTTTTCCCCTCTTGCTTCGATGATACTTCTAGTCAACGCCATACTAAGAGATTCCGTTGGAACACCAAGCAACTCTGACGCTGCTCCTGATGACCCATCCCCTTCGTCGATGGTAGAGCATTCATTTCCGTGGCTTTTCCCTGGGACAAACTTTATATTTGAAGCATGCAAAAGGGCTGCGACAACACAAAATATCCCATCTTGCTCTTCTAACGAGAACCCCACAGTATCCATTGCCATGCGTAATTCTCTGTAGGTATCAGAGTCCTTGACACCATCCCGCCTACTAAACGTATCCGACATAGATGTCATCTTGAAGTCTTTCACTGATAATGGAGACGTAACAGAAAGGAGCCTGTACCTTCGTAGCTCGTCCAAACCCATCACACCATGGGATAATAATTCGTAAAATATATGATAATTTCGCTCTCCAGAATTCACAGAAACCAGTCGGACTTTTTCCAACAAGTAAAAATAGATAGATGCCCCCAATAAGGCGCCACGGCTTTGTCCCATGTCATCATCCCCAGCGCAAAAGCTCATTTCAATATACTTTCCAAACCGGCTAGAATTGTCATTTCGCACCGTTCTCGCGTTACCAAATGACTCAAGTATTGGGTTGCTTTGGAGAACTTGAGTCTCGATGGTCAAACTATCTCCATTAGGATCCCGCTGTCTTCTGTTGTCTCCATTCATAATGACCATTTGGCGCTGCGACAATATTGCGAGATACCTCATAATGATTTTTGTAGTGACTGTTTTTCCAGCTCCACTCTCTCCAGAGACTAAAATGCTTTGATCACAAGGAGGAAGATCTTCATTGCCAACATCGCCAAAAGCTTCGAGCTCCTCCAAGGATGATAACATACTACTGAATGCTCTTTCTGCCACTCCATACGCATGAGGGGGCTTGCCTCCTCTCTCCGGCCCCTCGTCAGAAGCGCTGCCTCTTTCCTGATCCCAATATAGCTCCATCATCTCCCTTGTGTACAAATGATCCAATTTTTTGAAGGGATTCAAAGCTAGCAAAATTGAGCCTGTATTTGTGTAGATTATGTCGTGATTGTAGCGTGTTCTCAATGCATGGACCACAGCCGGCTCATGAAGATGAGTAAGCTCAACCAAGTCATCTGGAGGCATCCCTTGATCGGTTGAAGTATCGAAATTGGGAAGAGCCACAGAAGTAGGAGACGTTGGAGAGTTGGACCACCACATGTTCGCCATCAAAATATTAGTGTTGTCAGTGTAATTCTTGTAGAATGAATAAGTTTTGCCATCATATTCTGGAAAATGAGAATCGTCTACAGAAATCACAACTTTGTCCTCAGTTAATGAGTCCCCACTCTTAGCCACGCGTCCGTCTGAACTAACTGAATTAGATCTAGTGTTTGGGTGCAAATATCCACGAACCCATTCCCATTTCCCAACTTCTTGATGAACATGTTTCTTTCTATACGAAGCTCCATCCACATTTCCCTCAAGCAACGATTTATTTACCCAAACAGGAGTTCCTCCATGGCGAATAGAGCTTGATGATGCAGTTGAGGTATCTGCATTGGTGGCAAAATTCTGTTTTGAAAGATTTGGACTTTGCCGAGTTGTTTTGGAAAAGTTGGGAGAAGGAGTTGTTCGCGGTTGATGAGGAGGTGGACTGGGTAAGTTTGGAGCTGCATTAGTTCTCTCAACTTCTGTGGCATAAACAAATGGCTTGCTAGTTACTTTCTTGGATTGTGTGCACCTATTTTCATTTGCGATTGATTGTGGTATGGGTGTATTATGAAAGGATGGAAGTTTATTGTATGAATTGGCTCGAAGTTTATTATTGAATCTATGTTGCTCGCGTTGAATGTTATGATTGCAGAACTCAGCAATTCTGCTGCTGTTGCTGCCACTGCTGTTGTTGGTAGTAATGTTCCCGCTGCCGCCGTCAATGGTTTCATTAGTAGGTTCCGCGGTTTTAGAAAAGGATGACGGAGGAGAAATAATCGGCTTTGAATTGATACGTGGCAAGTTTTTGAATCTATTTGTACTAACGGTCTGTTGATCGGAGTCTGAGGGCGACATTATGCTAGTCTGCGACTCGGCACGTGACAAGCCGTTGTCAATCAATTGGCTTGATTCATTACTTCTATTGGTGCTGCTAATATTTTCGACCAGACCACTAACTTTTTTGACACTTTCCCCCTCAGAGCTATTCAAATCAAAAGAAGACGATAACGATGCAACACTTGAGTGAGAATTAGTGCGTTTCATTTCTTTGAATATATTATTTTCCGCGTGGTTCGATTGTGTTGATAACGGTGCCGAAGCTGTTGACTGCGCCGTTTGTTCAGATGATGGAGACAAAGTAGATTTGTATCTTGGTTGTGATTGCGGCACAGGTATCTTTGGTTTTTCTGCCTGTTTGGTATGCTTAGGTTGGGTAGGGGTGGTGGTCCCGTTAGTGTATTGAAACCAAAACTCAGAATTTTGTTTCGGAGTAGAGGATGACACCTTTTGCGACGGAGATATGGATTGCTGATGTGGCCTCGAAGGCGTTGCTGCCGACGCCGCAGAAACTGTGCACGGTGGCACGGATGATTTTGATGATGTTCTCAATTGATTTGACGTATTATATGCATTAGCTTTGTGCATTGTCCTGGATTTCATTGGAATTTTGGCCGTAGTATTGCTCCCTGATGACGAATTCCGGTCTGGACGAGGAGGAATGCCTTTTAAACTAGCATTAGGGCTGGGACTTTTGTTGGGAGGTTTACTCTTTGTGTGGAGATGACGAGAGCGTAACGAATTGCGACGTCCCGAAATGGAAGAATGTTTGGACGGTGATGATTGTGGGTCAATCGATAACGAAGGAGACGTAGCTGATGGCAGTGGAGCTTCTACAGACGAAGGCACGTTTAATGGACGTGAGGAACAACCTGGTGAAAAAGGGGATGGGGATGCAATTACTTCAACACTTCCGTCATCTGCAACTTCCACACTACTCGTACTACCATCGTCGGTTGTTGCATTAAGGCACGTTGGCGACGTTGGCGACGTTGGTGCTGACTTGGCGGATGGCGTCAAGATGACCGATCGGTTCATTGATTTTGGAGGCAGACCGGCTTGCCCAATGTTGGTACTTTCCTTGATCGATGCGTTGCTTCCAACCCCATTACTGCCAACAATGTTGTTGGGTGCATTTTTAGCAGACGAATACGAAGACCCGGTCTGCTCGGGACCTTTACTCAAATTTCTTGGCGTCCTTGCTCCTCGTGATCGCTGCAGCCGTTGAAGCCGTGCGGAGGAGGCAGATAAAGTGCCTTGCTTCGTTGATTCCCCCATGTTAAAAGCATTGATATTCGGTCTCTTGCTTATGGTCGCGCGCAGTTGGTTTAGTGGGTACAATACAATACTACTCCTAATCCCTATTGCAGATTATCATTATTTCGCCCGGATTCCATCGTTGCTTTTAGTATCATAGTGTTTATTATTTACAATAGAGAGTGATAAGAGTGCAATACAAGAATGAACCCCTAATCCGATCACTGGCCAAAACCTGCCAAGCTCTGCCAACCAAAACAATCCCACGGGTTCATTTTCTGGAGTCTTTACTAACTTACTACTACTAGTGGTCTATCATAGGACGCGTATATAAGGCATGTTCATACCAAACCAGTCTTACACGCCCACCTGGATGAAAATGGCGATTATAGCGAGTTAAATCCTTTATATTCTAAATTTTGCGCTGAGTACGGCTGTGCAGGAATTGACGATGACTGAGCAAGTCCTGAGGCTGTAAAAATTCATCAATTCAATCGCTAATTCACTGACGGCAGGAGATGGCAGGACAGCATTGAAATTGAATCTCCCAATTCTACATGGGAATAGTAGATTTGAAGAGATCCAACAGCAGCCAACAGCACCTTCAATTCTGTTGTCTCTCTTTTGATCTTTATCTCCTTGACAAGAGGGAACAACACAAACGCATGCATTTTCAAAGTGTTAGTACTATTTACAGAGGAATAGTACATGCGAATTGCCTCGCACGAAGATCACAAAGTAATACTTTCTTTGTTTCATACTTATTCTGGTTTCGATACCTCACGAAAACAAGTTACTGGTTAAATTTAAATTTTAAGTTCAATTTTTGTAAAACTGAGAGCGTATAATCTCGAAAATTAAAAGTATTTTTGGCGCGTGTATGGAACCGGTTCTAAGAGCACTACTACTGTTTTAGCTCGAAAAATCATCACTTTTTTCCTTGCGCCCGCTCGACGCAAATCGCTTAACTTTAGAAAATCTCTGTTATCTCAAGACTGTTTTGTCTCAAAAAATAGGTTATGAGCTTGTGTAAGACTGGTTTGTTTTGAACATGCCTTATTTGGGGAAGGGTTTTGATTTACATTCAAACAAAACAAAACTCAGGACATAATTTTTTTTAACTTTAATTTCAATTCTGATTCAAAACAAGAATATTCTTACTAGCAATTCAAAATTTAGTTCAGGCTAAATGCAGCTTAGGCAATTTTGATCAAAATAACAAATGCTGTTAGAAGCCATACGTTTGGTGCAGTCATCACTGGTATGTCACAAATAATTTGGGGTTCACACAATGAGTCAAATCAATTGGAAGAGTTACGTTCCTTGGGTTTCTTCTAAAGTCAGGTTCACCTGAAAGTTCAAAAAATGGCACTAAATCAGAAATGCAAGGCATCAAAAGTGAAAGGAGATGCTGTGAAAGTAAAGTTCAATGATGCAGATATTAAGAGTGTGAAGGAGATGGTCCCTGTTTTCAATGATGAAGACACAAAGGAGCAATTCTTAGTAAACTTTGTGAATGTGAATACATTATTACAACAATATCAAGTTTGGCATGATGCAAACATTGCTTTTGTTGGACAAATCATGGAACATGCACTTGAAGGGAGAGCTATGGACAAATTGGATTTACTGTTCAGTAGAGATGAGAACTGGGAGGTAGAAAACGATGGAGCAGAATTGAAATCAATATTTGAAACTACTTAAAAATTAGTTTGTTAGCAAATTCTTGATAATAATGCACTCAAAGACCAAGAAGACTATTTGGAGGGAACAAAACAACCTTTTGACATGACACCAACAGAGTACATAGGGGGCATCAAGGTGATTGTTCTTTATAAGCCAGGAGAAACTAATTATTTGGAACATCAGTTAAATTGGTGAATCATTTACAAAAATTTGTTGGGACAAGTGAGAATTGAATACATCAGCAAGGGTGGCAAAGAATGCAATGATGTTGATGGAATTTTATCTATATTGGAGACCTGCAAAAAGACTGTACATGTCTCAAAAGAAGTCTTGAGGAAGAATAGAAAAGAAAGAAGAAATCTCCAGAGTTAGGTAGTTATTGTAAGGACACAAGTAAGGCAGAAAAGCCTCTCAAAAATCCTTGTCAAAAGCATGATGGAGAGAACTATTGTTTTGATTGCCCAGATAACCCTCATAATCAAAGGAAGTCTGAGGTCACTTTGGATGATGGAAATCAGAGAGCAGCAAGGACTAATCAAAGTCCAAGTACAGATCAAAGGACAGGAAACACAAGAAGAAAGAGAAACAAAGAAAGAAAAGTGGAGATGGAGAGGCTTATGTAATTGAACTACAGCCAAAATCTTCAACTCAGGAATTGTGTGTGATTTGATTGTGAGTTTAACATTTTATTGGACAATGATAGCTATGTCACACAGAATGGTGATAATTGCACCAAATCAAATGAAGTTCTCATGTCAGAGGCTGCTGTTGTTAAAAAAACAGCAAGAGCTTTTTTGGGCTTCATTATGTGATACTTGGACAGTCTTGAAACAAACCTTGAATTTTACCACAACAGACTTCCAGCATCCAGAGCTAGCCATTTGCGGTACTCACCAAGGAGGGAGTCATTGCAATGCAAACATCATTTGGCATGTGTGCAACAAGCTCACTTTGTAAGGCATTAGCAGCAAAACTTCTAGGTGGTCAGCCATGGAGAGCTGTCATAAGATCTAAAAAACATGCTTTGGACCCATGGCAACTTCAAGGAAAATTGTCATCAATAAGGCCATACCTTTGTCTTTATCTTCCCAGAAGTCATTTGGCTTGACTTGTGGCATCATTGGTGATGCGACACAACCATGTGATATGATCATAGGCAAGGATGCTTCAATACGGCACAATATTGATCTTATTTTCTAATGTGGATTGATCTTATGGCAAGAAAAGGTACTTCACATGGTGGGCCACAACCATTGGACATGTGATAACATCAGGAACCTTTGTGAGGAGCACTTTTCAGGTACAGGAGTATGTTTGGATCTTAGCAACCAGTTTATTCTTTCATTGGATTTTGATTCAATAAATTGCTAAAATCATGGGGGGGCATGTCCTAGTTAGATTGCCAAAGATTGCTACAGTTTTAAATTGGGGAAAAGGTTTATCATTTTAAAGTTGGAGAATTGTATTAATTTACATTTGAAAAAAAAAATTGGGACATAATTTTTTTTACTGTAATTTCAATTCTGATCTGAAACATGAATATACTTACTAGCAACACTAACTTTAGTTCAAACTAAATGCAGCTTAGGATAGAGACTATAGATAGCAACAATTTCTGTCATTTTTTTCATTTCTGTTGTGTTAGAATTGGATCAAACGAATAAGGTAGCAATAATAAGCATTTGGAGTACAAGTATTATAGCAAATATTATAGTATTTACATAAATAGCAAAGTACAATAATACCAGGTTTATATCTGAGTGGCAACATACCTAGGTAGGTATCTGTATGTAGGATGATGTATGTAAGTAGGTAGGTAGGTATTTTGGTATTGTGGTTTTCTTAATTTTGTGGATCTAGAGGTAGGAAGTGTTGTACCTACCTTACAATGTATTTAGAAACATATCAATATGTCTTGCTGATTCTAAAATATATTTTCTAATTAAATTTATTTATTTATTTTCTGAAAAAGCAAAACATATTTAAAAAAATCGAAATGATTGTTTTCGAATTTTTTTTAGGCATTAAGAAAATAGGGTTCTGTTTTAGCTGTTTTTTTGTTAAGCGCTTTAGTCATCAGAAACTTCAATAATAGGCGAATATCGAAAAAGTGTCAAAAGGCAGCTTGTGCGTGTGTCTTTTTTCTTTTTGCCTCATACAGCTGTGTGCAGCCATTCACTCGCGAAAATGTAGTGAGTGCATGGAAGGGTCATTTGTCATACTTAAGAGAAAATGACCCCAATTGCCAAAAAATAATAGTATGTACTATATATCTACCTTATGGCAAGTACAGGTAACTATTACAGTATTGTACCATACTATTATTATTATAATTATTTTTTTACACCTTTCCCGTGCTTACTACCATAGTACTTATTGTAAACCTCACGTTCCCAGAGATGATGTCATAGATCTTAAACATCCTGTTATGTTATGTTATGTTATGTTGTTGTACTTAGTGTTGTTGGTGGTTGTTGTTGACGCTGTGATCTACTTAGCAGCAGCCCTGAGAGCCGAGAGAGCCTGAGTGAGAGAAGTGAATGAGACAGCATTGGGACATTTTTCAGTGAGATTCTTGCGAGATTTCTTCTTCCTGCAGCCACTTGATGCCACTGCGTGTCAAACAATACAATCTCAACAAAACAAAACAAAACTAAATTGAAAGGAATCTATTCTACCATGAGGTATCAGTATTCAAAGCAGATTCAAAGCCAGTTCAAAGCTCACTTTTTTCTTTCGCAGTGAAGTTTAACATAAAAGAAGTTGTCACAAAAATCTCAGACCACATCCAAGTCCTTCCTATCCAATAAAACCAAGCATCACATACACAATGGTATCCAAAGCCGCCCAAGCCGAACACGCCCGCCGCTCCACCATCGCCGCCCTCGCCACCCAACTCGCCGCCAAACAAGCCGACGTCGAACTCAGCGCCAAAATCCTCGACGCTTGCTCCCACCACGCCACGCGCAAAATCGAAACCCTCAAGGCCCATTCCAAATTATTCACCAAGGATGAACTTCAATACATTCCCAAGTTTAGTCGGGAGGAATTGGATTTGGGGAAGGTGTTGGGGAAGGGGGGATTTGGGACGGTGAATGAAGTTTTGGGGTTTCGGTGCAAGGCGGTGGAGGGAGGGGATTCTGGCAATTCTGGCAATTCTGGCAATCCGGCGGGGTCGTCGTTTTCGTCGTCGTCGGATGGGTTTGCTGTTGAGGATGTGCGGGAGCAGGAGTTTCAGGATAAGAAGTTTATTGCCGATCATTGCATTCGTGAGGGTGGGGATGCTCGTTACGCCATCAAGGTACGTGAACATGTCACGTGTGCGCAAAGACGAATGACTCAATCCTGTTTTCTTTTTCACTTGAATTGTACTTTTCTTGCCTAGCCTTGCTTCCAAACTTTATCCTAACCAATGAAACCATAATTGGTTTTCCGTTTTCCATCTGCCGTTTTCCATCTGCCTTTTCCAGGCTCTATCCCCCGAAATCCAACGAGACCCCAACGAAGTCATCCAAGGCACCATCGACATGGCCATCGAAACCCTCTTCCTCTCCGTAGTCTCCCACCCCCACATCATCCAAATGCGCGCCTTCTCCGCCAACACCTTCACTCCCTCGTACTTCATCGTCATGGATCGATTGTACGATACGTTGGAGGCACGCATTCCCAAGTGGAAGTTGGAGGAGAAGAGGGCCAAGAGTGTGGTGAATAAAATGAGGAAGAGGAGTGTGGGGAAATTGGGGGAGTTGATGGAGATTAAATTGAGTTATTGTTATGATTTGATGGGAGCTATTGAGTATTTGCATAAGCATCAGTGAGTGCTTGTCAAATCATTCTATTTTTTAAGATATTTTTCGTGCGAGCTCACTGTGTTGTTGTTTTGCGATGGCTCTTTGTCTCGCAGTCTAGTTTATCGTGACTTGGTATGTTCTCATTGGATCAATCTTTCACGAGCCAAGCCTCAAAATTTGCGTGAAATTTTATTCGTTAGCAAATCTTGTGACTGACACAATTGCTTTTGTTCTTGATTTTACGATTTCAGAAACCAGAAAATGTCGGATTTAACGTGCGTGATGATATTGTGCTCTTTGACTTTGGCTTAGTCAGAGAAATTTATGACAAAGATAAAGTGACTGATGATACTTGGAAGTTGACCGGAGGTACGCATAGATGCGGTTGGGATTTCTGTAGCGGCCGACGAATCTATTCTTGGTTTGCGTTTTTCTCTCGTTTGGTTAACGAGCTGTCATCTTTCATCTCGTTCATGCCACTTCTTCAGAAACTGGTTCCATCAGATACATGGCACCTGAGGTTAGCCGCAGTGATCCTTACGGTAAGCAACATATCTGACAGCAATCTTTCGCCACCACACATTTTCATATTTCGTACACCCCACTAACTTCCATCTCTATCCATTCCCTCCACAAAAATCCCAAAAGGATACTCCGCAGACATCTACTCATTCGGCATCATGCTCTGGGAAATCCTCAAATGCGAAAAACCATTCGCCAACTACAACAAAAAAATGCATTCCGAAATGGTCGTACAAAAACACGCCCGGCCCAAAGTCGAACTCTCCTGGTCTCCCTCCCTCCAGGGCTTTCTCCGAAATTCCTGGCATCAAGACTTGTCCAAACGGCCGAGTGCCATGATGGCCAGTCGGATCTTGAAACGGGAGGCGGCCAAGGCGAGTGGGGGGGAGGATTTGGAATTGAATAATTTTAGGAGGAAGAGTACGTTTGTGAATAGGGATAGTTTGAGGGAGAGGTCGAAGGTGAACCATGCTTTTAGTATGCCTTAGTGAGAGAGGAGAGGTTGTTCACTGATGGGTTGTTTTTAGTAGTGTTTTCAAGTCAGAAATAACTTTGTATTGCTGATGGTGGAGGATTTTGTAGTTAAACTAGGTCGTGTTCAAAGCAAATCAACGCAAGAAGTTGAGGCAGATTGAAACCATTAACATGTCTACTGATTATCTCCTTCCGCATTCTAAATTGTTGTAACAAAATTGTTGATCTATTCATATAATATGCAATACAACTGTTGACTTAAATAGTACCTACTTAGTAAGCCACATTGTTATTGGTTTATACATTCAATTGAATTTTATAAAAAGTAACTTTCTATTGTCAAAATCTTTCTTGATGGTAGCTAAGACAACGAGCAAAAAGTGAATGTTACTTGGTTTCCATGTGGTTTCCTGAGATACAAATCAGTTTTTAAGGCTCCATATATAACTGACAGTGCACATTTAAGAGTCCAGGGGGGTGACCTGGTATGATAGATTCACTGTATTTCTTTAAAATCATTTCACGTGAATAGTTTCATTATTTATTGTATTGCCAACTAGATCTGCATCTGAAAAGTTCTATGGGACAAGAGATTAAAAGGTCACACAGCACGCATCCACAAAAAGAATGATATTGTAAAGGATGATGTTAAAGGATCAAGGACATAAAAGCTAGAATGTTATTTTTAGTTTGGATTTGATTTCTCTTGGAACTCAGAACTAATATCTATGAATTCAGAGATATATTTTTTAAAAAGCTAAGGTCACTTTGAAATATCTCTTGAGTTTGTACTTATGTTCTAACACATCCCAAGTTCCACGCATGGCATCAAGATATTTAGCATCATGAGCTCTGGCCGAGAAATAACAATGCCCCTCCCAGCATTTTCAGCGGCAAAAAAAACTGCTCTGAATCTACTTGACATGAATGAAAGTTTGGTTCATTGCATAATACCTCTCGGTACGGTTGATTTCTTCCCTCCTGACACTGTTCCTAATGGCTTCCTTTGTCCCATCATGGTAAACAATCGAGTTAAAAACCAGATGAATAACCTCAGATAAAAATATTCCATCTGCTCCATAAATATCCTTTTCTTGAAAATTGTCCACCATCTTAGTCATGCTTAGCCTTGTCTTTTTCATCATGTAAAGCCCCCCCAACACCTTTTGCCAACATGTACTGTGTCTATGGATCTCATGCTGATGACATGCATTCCTAGGATTGATTATTTGAAAATATCCTTGTTTTTGTGACGACTCAAGAAAATGCCCAATAATGTATGGGAAGTCAAAATTTGTGAATGGCAACTCAATGTCTTGAAAAAATACCACATTGCAAATGTCATGGGATTCAAACCTCCAAAAGCAACCTGTCCTCTCAATTGATTTTTCTCTTTCAAAGAGGTGGTTTGTTAGATTTTTCTCCCGAATGTCATCAAAATAATTTTGTTGCAGTTTTTGAGTACCATCATAATAGAGATGAAGTTCCCATCCTGTGAGGTATTTTACCATGGAGTCAAACATTTTGAGACTGGGACTGTAGTAACTGTTCACTTTGGATACTGACCCAAATAGAGAGACGCTAACACAGAGAAGGGAGGTGATGGTTGTGGATCTGTAGTCATATTCAGACTCAAAGAGAATTATGTTGTGTTTGGCACCAGAAAAATCAACGTTTTTTGGCAAATGGTTTCAGGTATGCTTGCTGTTTAAAAAAAGATAGAGATTTGAGACAGTTTACCATTCTGTTGAAAAAATGTCCATGCCAAGGAGAGGATAACACTCAATAGTGGAAAGAGCTACCTTGCATTTGGAGCATCTTGTTTTCCAAGGGATTTTGCTGCTCCTGTAATGATTGGATTTGTCATTTGCTTGATTTCTAACAACCCTTTTTTTCCTAAAAGCGCTACTCTAGAGGTTAGTATGAAGGTATTCTGACTAGGTGAATTTGCTTCTGCTTTGTGTTGGCCTCTGTGCTCCTCTGTGCATGCATGTTATTATTATTTGTCATTGGCTGATGTGAGGTTGGTGGTTAAATTCTGTTGTATTTAGATTCAGGGCTTTGTACTACCCGTTGGGGCGCCCAAAACAATGTACCCATGGGTACTGGGTATTGTGGCCTTTTGGGTACGTTTTGGCTATACCAAATAATCTTTCCGCGTTACTACTGTATGTGTGTAAATTCATAAATTCATCTTAAAAAATTACCTAGACTAAACCCATTGCTCTGAGTTTTGGGTAATTTAAAAATGGGTCTTTTTGTTGTTCTATTACTCAAATACAATTGTGTATAGTAGGGTGAGCACCAATGCTGGTGGTTAAGGACAAACAAAAACAGATGACAAATATCACAGAATGATTGATAGTCAGGATTCTTTGGTTTTATCACAAGCAACATTAACAATACATATTATTATAATCAATTAGATGCAAAAAAATTGAAAATGAAATCTAAGTTCTCATAGATTGTAATCATGGAATAATAATAATATATTGATTCTCGGTTCCAGCATTGTCAGTGTATGGTGCAGCTGTTGTAGGTAAATAGTATACATCATTGTATTTCATCATGAACAAGTAAGTTGTTTCTATTGGCATCAAACCTAAAATGATCCAATCTTTTTAAAATTTCCTTATTTTTTCAAATTTTCCAACTAAATTCAAAAATGATTATCATGCCTTGTTGTTCCTTTGAATTTCTATTAATGTATATGACCACAAGCTTCTGCATTTTAATACCATGAAAATGAATGAGTATGGATGGCTCCTGGTGAAATTACAAAAAGCAATGTGTGCACAAAACCATGGTTTGTAATCATAAAGATACTACGCAAAGAAATGCCCAAAGTGTATCCAATACCCATATCCAGAAACTGAAAAAGGAGGAAAATGGTTTTAATCATTATGTTATACATTGAGACAAGCAGCTCCAATCTTTCAATTTCAATACACATTACCTTTGATTTGACTAATCCGTCGTAGTAGTAGTACTCATAATTAGTAAGTACGAGTAGGTATGGTATGGTAATAACGTACTTACGTACGGTACCCCCCACCCACCCATCCATACAGTTTGGGCCCCTTCGGGGCCCTCCTGATCTTGATAGAGATAGAGATAAAAAATAGTAAGTATACTCATCAATTTGCTACATGGCACTGCTTAAAGCTAATATTGAAAAAGTGTTGTACTATTGTACTTAAGAGTAATACAGTATGGTATTTACCACAGACTAAAAGATAACTTTGATTCAAGTTTAAAGGACGGATGGACGAACAAATTTTTATCCTGTAATACATGGTAGATGAGCTTTCACAAATATCTGATTTCTGATAGTTGCTAATGATTCATTGTGGAGGCTTATCCAAAGTGGATTACAGCAAACGTTAACCCGTGCTTTGATAATCTATACAAAGCTCCAATCCTAAAAGATTGGGATACTATGCATGGTTGGGTCATTCATCAGGCTGGAAGATATTGTTGAGTTGCTAAAAAATAATTTTTGGCGTTTTTTGTCATTTTAGGCGATAACCAATTTTTTTTATTTTCACTTAGTATTCGTTTACCTGCAATTATTAAGACTGGCATGTAGAAACATACCAGGTTTCTACAGCAATCAGCGATCCCAATTCTGAACAGTTTTGTTACAAATTGCTCGAGTGTTGACAATGGCCTCCCGCTGCCGCCGAATGCATTCCAGTGATGACCCACCGCTACCAACCCATCACCAACATTCTTTGTCAGTGGAAAGCTGTGAGTTTTGACCGCAACGGCTAATTGTTACATGATGCCAATGCCATGTCAAACCACACTCATTCTGTTATATTTTGATTTTTTGCTGATCGAGCATGTTAAAAGTCATTCAGAAGCTTTATAGTAAATGGTGTTGATGTTGATTTCGATCCATTCAACATAATCACAACAATAAACCTGTTAAGTTGCGCTAGCTGTAATGACGCATTTGTCCAAGGCCAGGAAGAGCAAGGCAGGGGCACGGGCATTGGCAGGGGGATTTGACACCAATGGATTTGGATTGGTGGCGGCAGAGTTGAGGGCACGAAGTCAAGGGGGGAGATGCAAGCATGGATGGATGATTAATTATGCTGGTATTCTTTGTTCAATTAGATTCAGAAAAAATAAAGCTAACAATGAAATTATTCTAGATTCATCTTCATTATTGTTACGGACAGATCGGTTATTGTTGTTATGTTAGTGGCAGTGGCTTCATTCTGATCATGTTTATGGCTCGAACCTCCAACTGGGCCAATGCAGTGACTTCGAGCCAAACATGGTTCCAATTTTATTCCTGCCTTTTCAACCTAAGGTTGGCACCTGTCAACGTATCTCTCTGGGCACTAAATGCACCAAAGAGATCGGGGATTGACCCACCTACTGCAACTAAATCGTCGAATTAACAGAATCGTCGATGCAGGTGAAACGTAAAAAAATAATTTCAAAATTTATTGTGGCTACATTGTGATTCTCCGGGGTCCAAAATATCTAAGTCATCATCTTTGCAATATGAAACTAATGAAATGAATAGCAATGGTTGACGCCATTGCCATTCGATCGAATGATTTGTGTCATCAACATTGACGCGTTTGCATTGAAAGTCAATGGTCCAAATTGCGTTATTTTTTTTTAATTCTGTTACAAATCGTCCCGATCTTAATTCCGGTTAATCCCCGTAGGGTTTAGTCTGGTAGAAACAGACCATCTCCATTACTCACAAGTATGTTTGTGCTCGTATGTAAGATAGATACACATACCTTATTGATTTTATTTTTTGCTAAAATAGCTATGTAGTAGCAGTACGTACATTACATCAGATCACGCACATAGTGGGAGTAATTAATTGTATATACTAAGTATACTCGTAGGAGTGATAGTAGGATGTAAAAGAAGTATCTCTTGTATGTAAGTACATTATTTGTATTGTAGGTAAGTACGAGTAGGTAGCTAAATACCTATCATAGTACGTGGTAGTACATACCAGTACTACTTATTATTATGGCCCAAAATCAAGTCATTCAGATCAGCCAGCGAGCCAACCTGTTGGTCCGCCGATCGCCAACCCGCTTGCTCCCCTGCCTTCGCTCGCTTTTCAACAGCTTTTCAACAGACAAAAATCTGTTTTTTGGAGGACGCGATGGCCGATCAACTGAGAGATGGCAAACAATGGCAGATGGAGATGGCGAAGATGCGCTAATAGAGATTGTATTAGCAGCGGAAGTCTTCTCGTTTAGTCCTTTGAATCAACGACAGGGTCGATAGGCATTATTTCTGTGCTTCGAGAGGAACAAGGGACAAGCAGGGCACAGTCACCACTTGGCGGGCAGCAAAATTGGAAGCCTTGTTGGAACGCTTTTATTCACTGAGTCGTGTGACTAACCGAATGCCACATAATTTGTTGCATCTGGCTTCGTAGTGCTAAATATCATGGGGATCTGTCAGAGCCGTTCTCAGGCCGTTGTCGTCACAAAAGCAGATGGCGAAAGGCGGGCTGCGGAATTAAACCATGGTGAGCCGCAATTGCTCGACCCTATCACCTTCTCTTTCAAAAGATGAATGTTGATGATTTTTGGCGTGCTATTGGTCTCGCCTTGTGGCTTCTGCCCAACAGACCAAATCAATCAACGTGTCGATCCGGCCCCTTCCTCAGCTTCGTTCATCACAGTAGGAACGTCGTCGACTGCTGGGATCCACTGCGTTGATTCTTCAGATCAACATGATCATCAAGATGACAAGACCGCCGCCCCTGCAGACCCCGAAGAAACTAAGCCGGCAGGCGAAGTTTCTATGCCTATTCTTCCCACTGATGTTACCAATAGTATACCAGATCTCGATCTCGAAATAACGCCACGCAAATTCGTTTCTTCGAAGTCAAATCACAAACGGAACAGATCGGACCAAGTCATTGATTACCTTAAATCAGAAGGTCCTTCGTCGAATAGAGTCATGGTTCATATAGAGGTAATTTTCATAATTTCTGTTTTTGTTTTGTTTGTTTCATGTCTTTAATTGTCAATCTTTTTGACCTTCCTTCGATGTAGACTGCACTGGGAGTACGCATAGAAGAAGTTTATGATGGTGTTCATGATGGGGATGTCCTAGGCGAAGGCATCACTGGCAAAGTACGGAAAATCACACACAAAGAAACGGGAATTCAGCGGGCTCTTAAACGCTTGGACTTGGATCTTGTGACAAGGGAAGAAGATCTCAACCGGCTTCTCGAGGAAGTAAAAATTATGTGTGCCTTGGACCATCCCAATATTGTTTGTCTGGAGGAAGTATATGAAGGAGATTCAGAACTTTATTTGACACAAGAGTTGTGTGACGGTGGCGACTTGGTGAGTTTTTTTATTGATCTTTGGTTCGTCCAAGAGGTTTTGATGAAATTAATTATTTTTTCTCTTGCCGATAATTTCAGTTTGACCGCTTAGAAGATCAATCAAATTACAGCTATACCGAGGCTGAAGCTGCACGTATTATCAAGCAAATTATTAGCTCTGTGTTGTACCTTCACTCAAAGAACATAATTCACCGTGACTTGAAATTGGAGGTAATTTTTGTCGTTACAAATCTGATTTGTTCAATATTGACTCTGCTTCAATCAAATCGTATTTCTCATTTGTCATCACTTCATTTTAAAGAACTTTTTATATTCAGATCGAGAAAGCAACTCGGGTGAGTATGAGACGTGCCGTTCTCCTATGTTCGCGATTATTTCGACTGAATCTTATAATCTTCTCTACTTCCCCGAATAGATCTGAAAATGATTGATTTTGGTTTGTCGAAGCATTTCGAACTAGGCGAGGTTCAACACGAACTTGTTGGCACACCATACACTGTCGCCCCCGAAGTGATTCTGGAACAAGGTTATGATGAAAAATGTGACGTTTGGGCAATTGGAGTCATCGCCTACTTGCTTCTTAGCGGAGCCACGCCATTCGGAGGAGATGATCCGGCAGATGATCTTCTCCAAGTCAGAGAAAATATTGTCTCCGGCCATGTCCCATTCGATCCCAGTGTTTGGGCCAGCGTGAGTGACTTAGCCATCAGTTTCATCAAGGATATGCTTATCTTAGATCCCGAAAAAAGGCCCAGTGCAGAGGAGGCACAGAACCACCCATGGCTGCAGTTAATGAAAAGACATAGTTCCATTAGCGAAGAGGAGACTCATTTGGACCCTAGGGTAGTCAATGGGCTTGTTTCTTTCAAGGAACTTTCATCTACTCGCAAATTTCTCTCGGAGGTACTTTCTTTCACGTTGCAACCAGCTCAAATTGCAGGGCTTCGTGAGGAATTTGAAAAAATGGATGTCAATGGCAAAGGTGAAATATCTCTTGATGGGTTAAAAAGCGCACTGCTGGCGAGGTCTGGACAATGTCTCCTGACTGAAGCAGAAATAGAGGAGATTTTCAATGGTCTAAAAGTCAGAAACACTGACTTATCAATTAGATGGCATGAATTCATTGCAGCTTGCTTGTCCCAGTGCCACATAGATGATAGAAACATCAGGCTTGCGTTTGATCGACTCGATACAGATCGAAAAGGATTTATCACTTTGAATGACTTGAAGGCAGCGATGGATTTTTATGGCTCAGATTGTCGAAGTGATTTACAAAATATGTGGATAAATAACGTGATGGATTACAAATCTGAGAAGGAGAATATGACTTATGATGACTTCTACAAGTTGCTCAAGCTCGAACGCAATGGGAATCCTGCAACAGTCACCCCGAAGCCTGTGAAGCCATTCCGATCAGACAGATCAGCGAACTCTCTGGTACGGTCATTTACTGTTTCTTCACAAGAAAGTAAACTTGCTGACGCGTTTGCTACAGTGTCTTTTGACGATGTTGTCGGTAGCCATATCCGAACGTCAAGGCGTCTCTCACTTGATGCAATCTTAGACGAGGATGAAGATGAACAAGATTTCATTGCTAATCTGAGGGCTCACAAAAGTATGAAGAAAATTATTCTTGAAGGAAGTAAGCGGGTAGAAGAAGGAAGGAAGACGAATGCAGAGGAAAAGGGGAATCACTCTAATCCTAAAGGACTTCTTCTGAGACGTGAATCCTGTGAATTCAAAAGATCTTGTCTTCGTAGAAACTCTTCAAGCAACTAGCCCGAGTTTTATTCTGAGAGAAAGGAATGCCAGCTTTAAGATGCAGTATGCTTTCAAATAGACTAAATAAAATAATAATGTAGAATTTATTCAGTTCAGCAAGTGCAATCGCAAGATTAAACGATAGGAAAATTGTAAAAAACACCAAACTGCATTCGTAAAACACAATAGTGATCGCATCATTCTAACCTAGATAATTTTCATCGTAAAACTTTAACACTTTTTAGACCTGAAGTGATTTGATTTTCATGCCTTGTTTCTAGAGTTCGACAAGTTGTGAAAACTGGCGGGGGATCGAAAGGAATTGGTTGACTTCACTGAGATATTTGGCCCCCAAATTCCTTTTAAAGGAAGGAAAATGTTGGGATTTTTACTTGTGATATTTGATTTATTTTTATCCCATTTTCAGTCAGGCACATGAAAATGATCACAATCAAATTTTGGATCACATGACAGTTGAAATATTTGAGAAAGATTGATGGCAAAACATCTTGATACCCACATCTTAAAAAAGGGAAAGACTCATTATTTCACATTGGGTGCCCCCCTGTATCCTTTTTTACTTGTCCTGAAGTGTTTTTGTTGAATCAACTTTTGTGAAATCTTGGTAACCTCCAAAGGCAAAAACAATTATTAGGCCAAGTGAACCAGCACAAGCAGAGACACTGCCAAGATAAAATAATATTTAGAGCTCACTTCAATGTTGAAGTATGTATTTTTTCAAAACATAGCCTTCTAGAGCTTAGTTCCAATACTTTGCATGTATTATGTCCATGAAAGTCCTAATGTCAATGGTGACTGTTATTAAAATCAAAGTCACAGATAATGGTTCATCTTTTTACTATCACACACCATTTATGAAGTCTGGTGTCCACTCTCCCCAATTTTACCACTAATTTGTTAATAGATATTTGGGGTGTGCTTTCTAGTAATGTCAGAAAGTAAATGGCACCATATATTTTCTCATTTCCAACAATAGACTATAACAGACTCACTTTCTTGAAAAAAGTTTAGATCAGTTGTTACACCAATACACCGCATCATGGACTACACAAACCACAATATCTTCAATACAAAAAGAACTCCTATGCAAAAACAGATTTACCCTGCTATGAACTTTCATTTCTAAATTCAATAGATTAAATGTTATGCAAGTATTCCACAAATGTTGCCATAGCTTATGTCATAAAATCTAGTGAAAAAAAATAATGGCATAGTACATCATTATGTCTTTCAGAATCTATCACAGCTTAGCAATCAAGGAATTGTGTAGATGTAGCTAATCCAGTGAATTGCAATTCAGCAATATTCCTAATGATCATCTGATCTGTGAACAAACTCTTTAATTTTAAATTTGATTCATTTGAACAAGTACCTACAAAACACAAAGCAATACCACGAAATGGCATGGCAGATACCTAGTAATGATTGTCTTTGGGCATCACTAACAAATACTGTGCCCAATTGTCAATTGCATCCATACTTAGTACTTTTGTCATCTAATTGTTGATCTACATAATTTTATGACATGTAAAATTATTCATATTGAGCATCTAAATATGTGTGCTCTAAAATACCATTTGGCACATTGGTGATGTGGCACACATTCCATATGTGTTTTTATTGTTTGCCCTGTGCAGGCCATAGTATTAGTCTGTACGTGCCTTCTTGTTTAGTTGGCTTGTATGTGATGCTAGGGCATGGGTACTAGAACTAGACTGTACCATAGGTAGTGGTGCCCTATGTGAGTAGGAACTACCTATGATATCAACACACCATTGCAATGCACTAGGCATTTGCACTCATTGGAGGAGGCATGGTGACTTTTTTAAACGTGAATAATATGACCTTGCCTATTGTTGGTGGGTGGATAAATGGTTCTTGGTGAGATAGTCAGCCAAATTTTCTTGTCCTGGATGGCGTTGTAGATTCATTTCAATAGCCCCTAGTGATTTAGTCCTAACCAGCCTCAAAGCATGATGGACATTGTTGAACAATCCAGCTTACAACTAGTAAATGAGATTATCTATTAATTATGAGCCTATCATTATTGCTTGCCACTCTGTTGGCACTTCCTCACTCTTGATTGGCTGTCAGCTGTCCAAAGCCTTGCTCTTGGCCACTGATGTGCTCTTTGAGATGCAGCAGCTGCAGACCTCCCAACACACTCCTGTGATGCATGGCCTGCTTTGTTCTGGCTATGCATCATCTTGGAACCCGTTTTTACAGGTTTTTGGGCTTTGAAAACCTTGATTGAATTTTACCCCCAACTTACTTGTTTCTCTTCCTCGAGCTCATATTCTTCTCTGAGTTGAGGAGAATTAACGTAGTCTTCAGCCACATTCATTAATATGGATCTGAACTTTCTAAACTTGATTCCTACTAGAGGTTTGGTGAGCAGATCTCGTACGTGTCCTCAGCAGGGCAACAGATGACCCACAGCCACAGGTCTCCATTTTTGATTTGGTCCTCAATAAAAAAATACTTGGCTTGCATATGCTTCATTCTTTTTGATTTGATAGCCTCACGTTCAGTCCAAAGGACATTGCACTGTGATTGTCTTGGTGCACAGTGTTATCCTTGATTTCATAGACTTGGCCTTCCATAAAGTACTTCATCCAAATGACTTCTGGGGATCCATCAGGAGGGCTGACACAGGCCTGTCCGTGAAACTGATACTATGCTATCATTGGAAGCTGTCACAACAGTGGCATTCCCTGTAGAAATACGTAGGTCATACTAGTTCCTGATATAGTTCAAATCTGACGGAAAAATCCAAAAACACATGTTAAAAAAATCGTGCATTTTCACGCATAACAATTGGACTTGATTTCATACTGTATTCTACATGTAAGTCCATGGATTTAATAGAGTAATATTTTTGATAAGGTTCACGGCAGCAGCAACATTACATGGGGAAAGCAAGTAAATAATTTTGATGCCCATAGGTATGATATAGTGGTATCTTGGATCAGTGTTATGGCGGTGTGCAAAGATACTAAAATAGACATACCAGAGCTACACATATGACATCAGGACTCCTGATCCATCATCCACGCCTACCACTTCAGTCTCAGTGCTGCTTTGAGTATTTATTTTTTGCTTCCTGAAAATACTGACCAGGGCTCCTTTTCTTAACATCAATGTAATTCCATTATGCCCCTTACAATCTGCATGCGTGGTATGTGAGGCATCAATGTGCCAGTTCAAAATGGACAAGTTCTTGACTGTAATGGTCAGCTTCATGTACCTTGTGCCCTTGAGATACTCTAAAACTCTTTGTAGTTTACTCCAATTGTCAAGGTCTGGCAATTTAATGCAGGTAGACAAAAATGACACAGCAGTCTGTATATTGTGTCTTACTTTGCATCCCACAAATTGTAGTTGGGCCGTAGTGTGATGAAACTGTTCTTTCTTCTTTTTGTCTAGTTTCACTGCGTCCTTATTGACTCTAAATCAATTTTCTGTAGCTTGGGTAGATACCAATATGCCCAGAGGTTCTGGAAAATCCACAAAGATCCCTTTAATAGGGAATCAATGACATTTTTACTTCCCCATCTCCTGAGTAATCCAAGTCCACTCCCAAGTAATTGTGCTTCTTGCCACAATGTAACTTCACTGAATCACTGTATTTTGACTTCAACCAGTCACCAAACTTTGTGACTTTATCAGGCTGCACATGAGACACCTTTGAATTTTCCACATGCCACACAATGGTCATTTACTTGTCTTTTATGATCTTATTTGCAATGCATAGATCATACTTGTTCAATTGAAAACCCTTCTCAAGTAAATCATTCAAAAGCTTCTTGTAGAACAAAAGGGTGGACTTCAACATCCTGTACATGGTGGCTCTCAGCCAAACATACAGAAGACTGGGTTCCATTCTCATATGTCAGGAACTCCTCATAATTATCCGGATCAACTTGAACCATTAACAGGGATATCTTCCCTTCCATGTGCATGATGACAAAGTCTTCATTTGTTGCGTGCAAAAAGGCTCCTGGGATGTCCATGGTGGCTACATCCCTTCTTTCAAATGTGTCCACAGCACACATAACAGCCACCGCATTGGATGCAGCTGTGGGTGACAAGCTTCTTCTTTTTTGAAAATACTCCTCTGCTTTCTCCTGTCTGCACACACACATGCTTTATCTGATTGATCACATTTGTGTTTTATGAAAATGAGTGACCCAAGTGCATTATTTTTTTCTTCTTTGGTTAGTTTTGTTGGGTCCAGTGACTCAAAATCCTCATAAGTTAACATCTGTTTCAAATCTTTCCTCACTGCTTTTTCTCCATTGGTGCCAAACTTCTTAAGTCTGGCCCTGAGACTATATTGTGTTAGCATGATGCTCAAGAGGTCATTGCCTAGGTTTGGATGCTCCTTGGCATATTGTTCCAGAGTGGCATGGTTTTCATATTCCTCTTCATGCATGCATGCATAGAAGAAATGATGGAAATCATTGGGTCCTGCTCTATTTGACCTGAGCATTGGCCTTGAGAAACCATCTTCTTCTTCATTCACTCCTGCAATCTCAGGCTAGGCTTCATCTTTGTCCACATCTTCCACTTACACTTCATTGTCAGCATCAGCCATCCCTTGTTGATACTCTAAATTGGTTTGCTCTCTTGTTTGATCTTAATATTTGGATCATGGCTTGAGACGAGCTTGGAATCAAGTGCCATAGCTTTCTCTGGGGTTACCTGATTTGGATTTTTGGGGTGATCTGGCACCAGCTTGTTGAGGTCTGTATTCTCTTTTGTCAGGTTGGCCGCCTTCACTTCTTCATCTTTGTCAGCAGACATATCTTCCTCATCATCCATGACTTTGATGCCTGGGTACTTGCAACTAGTATTTGGAAAAGGTTCCAGTGGTCTATGTTTTGCAGACCTTTTGGCCATGGGCTCCTTGTCTCATGAATAAGGAAACTGCTTCCAATTCAAGAAGTTCCATTGCTTACCAGTCCTGCCTTGTTTTAAGGCTAGTTCCTCCACTCGCTTAATCACACTTCTGGGCATGGGTATTTCAGTGAATTGCTTCCTTGTAATCTTTTTACCTTTGGTTAGACACATGAGCTTGATCAACCCTTGAAAGTTTGAAATTGGGCCAAGGTTGATGACAGGTCTAGTTCTTGTTGCCATGGTGTTTGTTGGAAGGTTTTTGTTGAACACTTTGCAGTAAGCGCCAAAGGGTGCACAACAATGTTTTTTGTAGTCTCATTGTTGTCTTCCAATTATCTCTCTTGGGCTGAATGTCTGGGAAACTCCAGGCTTTGGGATGAATGCATTCTGCCATAGTGTAATAAAATGCACCAATTCAACTAGCATGGGGGTAGGCAGGTGAGCGAATGGCATTGGGTTTATTGTCCCATGTCCTTGCTCCTTCACCACCCTAATCTTTCTCTCTATTTCTGAGACATCTTCATTCTTTGCTGCTGTATTTAAAATGGCATTGTTTATTTTTGTTCTTATCTTTTCAAATTTGCCATCCATCAATATTGTTTGCACAACAAACAAACCCTTTGCATAAAGCTGCACCACTCTAGTAAGTCCATTGGCCAGTTCAGAGCTCCTTCTCCTTGGACAGTACTGGACGGTCAGGAATTGTATCTTTTGGGACATTGCTATTAGGAACGGGAGACCATTGATGAACATTACACTGGCAACAAGCATAACAAACTTGTGTAATTTGATAAAATCATGTGGAATCCCAACATTGTTGACTTTCATGCTACTCTGCCTTTTTCTGGTGGTTTTCCCTCTGATCCCCGCAAGGTCAGGGCTGTATATTTTTTGAGTATT